>PNEQ01093301.1:0-13245 GCA_003012365.1 Medauroidea extradentata | reverse complement strand
TCTTCGATATCCATTGTAATCCGTATGTATAACATGGCACTGCGGACATTTGAGTATATTTTTGTGTTCAATTAACAGGTAAAGTCTGTGTCATGTAAGTGTTCCGTATTTTGACAGTTCACTTCTGAGAAGTGTGTCTGTACACAGGTTTGAGGAGATTGTGCTTTTCCAGGAAGCCAGGTAGGTTTAAAGCTCCAAACAATGGAACTATCTGACATTTCTCAGAAGAGAAATGTCAAAATACGAACAAGTTACGTGAAACAGGCTATATAATGGTTACACAAAGCAAAATATGGTGGACAGTGAAGAAAACAGTGCGCTAACCATAAACGCAAAATCAGAACACGGGATGGAAGGTTTGAAACCATCTAATCCTTTCAGCTTTGAAGGGGACCTAGCCAGTAATTGGAAGTGTTGGAAGCAACAGTTCATGATTTACTTGAAAGCCACGGGAGGAGAAACCAAGACTGATGACATCAAGAGGGCAAGATTTGTTCTTCACTATGGACATCAAACCAGAAGACCATAAGACGTATACTCTGGTACTGGAGCGTTTGGAAACTTATTTCCTGCCGAAGACCAACCAAAGCATAGAGCGCCACAAATTTAAAAATATGGTGCAGGAAAACGACGAGACAATTGATGCTTTTGTAACCACCCTCAGATGTCTCGGTACAGAAAGTGGTTGACATGCTACGAGATGATCTCATTAAAGATAGAATTGTGTGTGGTGTAAGAGATAGCAGTCTTAAAGATAGACTATTACGCGAGCCGATGTTAAATTTGGCAAAAGCAGTACAGATTTTCAAAGCTGCTGAGCAAACTGAAGAATTGATGGTGGAAATTGACAGAAAAGAGGCAGTGCATACAGTTAATCGTTAGTCGTAAAGAAGTAAACATTGCAGAAATAGGTGCTACCAAAGAACTGGAGAAGTGGACGCCCCCGTCAGCATACAACTCGCACCAGTCCCACACAGGCACTGGGAGACCACCAGGACAGGCCATGCATCACCAGTACAAGCTACCTCGGCAGAACTACTGTTCAAACAAAGAAGCCTTCTCAAGGTACAGTCAGTCTAGTGATAAATTGTGTCACAGTTGTGGTTGTAAGCAAGTTAATAGGCAGTGTCCTGCGACAAACGCAGTTTGCCATAGTCACCATGAGCGTGGTTACTATTAGATAGTGTGTAGGTCTAAATCTGTTCTCGACGTCAAAAGAGCAGGAGAGACCCAGTGGCAGGCCTAGTGATAAATATAATAAATCATTAGTTGATTGTGTGACCTCAAGGTCAATTAGTAATCAGTCAGATAAAATACCAGTTGATAAGGAACTGGAAAATGTATGTCATAACCCGCACTAATGTAGCAAAAAAATGCATGCACTAACCTGAAATGTAATTATGCACAACTAGAGATTGTTGGCAATCCTAAAATTGTAGATTGTGTTGATAAAATATAATCATATGTTGATTGTAGATCAAAAGGTAAAACAAATAACATGGAAAGTGAAAGGTTTTACAGTTTGAATATAGCACAGCCCAATGTATTTGTTGATTTTAAAATTGGTGCACCAGTCGATGCACTTCCAGAGTGTTTTTTTTTTTTTTAAATTACGGTTACATAATGGTGCATTGTTAAAATTACAAGTCTAACTTAGCAACTATTCTGTTCTGAAATTCAACTATTGGGGAAGTGTTTTCTTCATGACAGAACTAATGAGGGGAGCATACATAAACTAGGATTTCAAGAGACAAAAGTAGATTACTTTACTCCAATCCTAGGTTTGCTGGGCATTCAACAGCTAGGGACATTTAGGATGGTTGAGACTGTGGATTCCAGAAAGAATTGGAAATGCATAATTTACTGTCTCGTCATAAAGAGTTTTTGAAGGCTTAGGTAACAAAGTTCCATCGTATCAGTTCCTGCTAAAACCAGACAGCACACCTCCTGCAGTTACATTCCACAGAATGCCATACTCTTTACATGACCAACTGCAGGAAGAGCTAGACAGAATGATACATCCGGGAGTCATTGTTAAGGTGACTGAACCAACTGAGTGGTTGAACCATATTGTCGTAATTAAGAAACCTACTGGGGAATTGAGAGAGTATGCTTGGACCCTCAACCTTTAAACACTGCCATTTTGAGAGAATATTGCAGACTACCAACACTGGAGGAGGTAACTCTAAAAGTGCAAGGAGCCCAGTACTTCAGCACACTGGATGCCAATAAAGGCTTCTGGCAAACAAGACTTATTGAGAACAGTTCAAAGCTAACTACTTTCCATTCACAATCACAGGGATAGCTCAAGTTTACACGCTTGCCCTAAGGGGATTTCATGTGCGCCAGAAATGTTTTATAGTGTCTTCAGCACATTGTTTCAGGATATAGAAGGGGTACAGATATACATAGATGATATCAATTTTTAAAAGAATCAAAATGAACATGACAGATTAGAAAGGGTGCTTAAAACCGCATTTGAAAAAAATTTAACTACAAGCCTCTCAGGATTAATTAATGGAACGTCAGTCAGAAACCCAGAAAGATGAAACATTGACCCAACTTAAAGTGGTCATCGTGAAGGGTTGGTCCAACACGAGCAAGCTGCTATCTCCACGTTTGAAAGACTACTACCACGGGCTCGGGAATGTGTATTTTGGCCAGGTACGTCTAAAGAAATTGAGGGCAGAGTAGGGAACTGTCCAACATGTAGGGCAGTTCGGCATGCTAATCCTCGAGAAGCTCAAATAGATAAAGAAATTCCGGACAGACCTTGGCAAGTAACTGCAGATATTTTACATTTTCGAGGCAAGGATTATCTCTTGTTGGTTGACGCATATTCTAAATACCTAGAATTCAGTCACTTCACTAACCTCTCTGCTGCTCATATCGTCACACACTGTTAAGGCAATCTTGGCCAGGCATGGAATTCCTGTGATACTCTATAGTTACAATGGGCGTCAGTTTGCTGCTAGAGTTCAAGGAATTTTCCAAGCAGTGGGGTTTCCAGCACAAAACTTCGAGTCCTATGTATCCACAATCAAATAGGCTAGCAGAACAGCATGTTCAGACCATCAAACAAATGCTCAAAACGGCCGTAGAAGACCGCAAAGACATTATTTATGCTATCTCTTTTAGAATATCGCAATACACCCATTGATAACACATCGTGTTCACCGGCCCAGCTATTATTTAGCAGGTGCCTAAGAGGCAGTTTGCCAAACCCCACTAGCAGACTTGCACCTCAAGTGCAGCCTAACATAAAACAGGACTTGTTCCTCAAACAGCAGAAGCAGAAACAGTATTATGATCGCCAGTTGAGAGTTCTTGAACTTCTTTTAAGGAAGGGAACAAGGTAAAAATTAGGAAGGCGATACATGGCAGAGTGCTAGAAAGATGAATGGTGGCAAGGTATATGAAATGTATTGAGTTTTTTGTTGAACTGAAATGCTGAAAAAAAGAAGTATGTATGGTACAGTATAACTTTATTTGAAAAGTAGTATATGGAAATGCACTCAAGTTTTTGTTAGTTTGAAATGTTGAAAATTTAAAAAGTATGTTTGAGATCTCGAAAAGAAGAATTATTAACTTCAATTGAAAAGTATGTTGGTTGAAGTATAGAAAATAAATACGTTTAACTTTACTCGAAAGCCATATGAAATATGTTGATTTTTAACTGAGTAATGGAATAATTTTCCTACTTAATATTCTGAAAAGGGAGATGATATGTATTCATCTATGATGTGCGTAATCATCCATGACTTCCAGCAATAAAATGTTGGCAATATGGCCCTTCAACAAGGTGACGCACGCTCGCATTCTCTTCAATGTCCATTGTAATCCACATATATAACAGGTAGCAAATACTGTGAGTTAAACTCTTCTCCAATGAAAACTATGTATTGGAGGAAGCTTCCAATAGTGCCTTCAGCAGAGAGGCTGCGACAATAGTTTGTGGGTGGTCGGAGAGGAGGAAGGATACCAATAGTGTAATGAGGGGAATGGATGTCATCTAAAGAGTGCTTATTTGCCAAAATAATGCAGACAAATCCTGGTTTTGTTGACAAAATAACAGTTTTGACAGTTAACTGCATCTTTGTACATACAACTATCGTTACTGTTTCCATGGCAACTGCTGCACTAATGTCGCAGTTTTCTACACTATACACATTCCCTACACAAATCCCACAATCTTGAGTCAGTTATACACCATCAAGTTTTTAAACTCAAAACATGTCATTCTTAAAAAACCTACATGAACACAAAGCTTGGCATTTTTACCACAAACCCACTGATTACAAGACATTAAAAACTGTGTTACTTTTCAAGATAGGACGAGCTTTCTCAAGTAGCCATAGGCATAGTGACTCCACATTTTTGAGGGAGAGGTGCTCATTACCTAAAATTTTGGAGGCAGATGAAAATATTCATTGAAAAATTTGTACAATTTTTAATATTTTTCTTGGAATGACAAACTGCAGAAATGGCAACACAAAAATAAACATTTATGTGAACTTAAAATAGTTGCAAGATACAAATTTTTTATTTTGTAGGTAAAGATATTTTTAATTATTTCAAATTTTGGGAGGTAGGTTGAAGGCCAGGCATACACGCCTCCACAAGGACTATACCTATAGCAATAATCAACCAGTATTGTAGAAAAAATATCAGTATATTAGAAAAAGGTGTCACTTTGTTAAATTAATTTTTAGTGACAACTTCTGTCTTGAAGAAAAGATTTTTGCACATTTTTGTTTCACTGTGTTACAAGCACATTAGCAGCTCTGCATCATGTTTATTGGCAGCGTGTCTTTGTTGACACTCTCCTCTCCTCTCAGGATTATGTTACTGAGACACCACAAGTTTGTGATCTGCCAGCAGAACCCCAAGAGTAGTGAATGTTAAAACATACAATCACCGACCATAAAGCTGAGCTGCAGATGTGCTCATGAAGCACTGAAAAGTACAAATATATTTTCACCAAGAACTCGTCACTATACTTGTGTGAAAATTAAAATCATTTAGTAAACTGCACTCTGCATGTTACGATGAATTACAAAGCAAGTGAAAAAAACTAGTGGGGCTTTAGAGGTCACATAAGATGCCATTGGTGACTGTTGACAAGGCTGAACGTCTTCTCGTCGTAGAGGAAGAAGCTAATGCACTCGCATCCCAGGTACATGTGAGATATGTACGTAGTCTCATGCTTGTTCACTAGGACTGCCCTGTGTTTTATAGCTACCCACGTACCATTAATTCAATACAAAGGAAAACTTTATTTACTTAATGGAAAAACCCGACATATCTATATCCTACAAACGTTCCATCTAAGGAAAAAAATTACAAACATTATGTCTACATATGTTATGCTTAACAGTCACAGTTTCTTTGCTGTTTCAAAATCCGAATTTTAAGAAGCCATTAAAACAAATTTACCACGTTAGAACAAATCTCTGATGTCAAAAACTAGAGGTTATACCAAATATATGAGTTCCAAAAATCCACGCACAAATTTAATGAATACATAGTTATATTACTTTGTTATGACTTTTATTCCCCAACTAAACACACTGATTACATACTAACTACGTGCACAAAAATGCATTATACATATACCTAACAGTCTACAGAATTACGTAAACCTACTATCTTCAAAACACACTCATTGCCTTCTCCATTACAAAAACTGCATAAAGAAAATGCTTTAACTAAATAATGTCCAGCAAGTTAACTGAAACCCCCATACTTGTGTCGATAGCTTGTTTAGTTCTCACCCTCACTTGTTCGTTAATATGGCTCAAGATTAAGTTCACCAAACCTTGCACAGAAACAAAAATGTGAGCTTTGTACCTAAATGTGCACAATGTTTCTTCAGTGAGTAAATTTTTCTATGCATATTACGCAGTTAAATACTTAAAATCACAACATTACTTTTCTGCCCTGGCAGCTAATTCACTTGCATGAAGCAGGTCATAAAATAATAAATGACACAGTCAGTTTACAGTTATGCAATTCTCCAAAGGCCAAGAAATGATGACACTTGTTAAGTTTGGAGGAAGCACATGTACATTCACAGTTCAGAACACAAACAAATTTTTACACACCTTACATTCCATTATGCAGGTATAGTATATTCGTCAGGCCTAAGTTTAAAAACACCCATGAAAACAAATCTTTCAATCAGGAAGGACAAATAAACAGGACACCCAGTAATTTGCATGCTAATTGTAACTGAGTGTACTGCACGTTACTCCCAATCCAAGTGATGAAAGCACTGCTAGTTCTGAGCTTCCCTATGTCCATTTTCACCATACAATTCTCTATAATGCTAACATCAATCTGTGCCAAATTGCAGCTACAGTCAATTCAAAGGTTACCTATCTATTAGCCTGTTCCACTTGTACCTCAACACTCTTACATAGTAACTCCTGAATGGAACGAAAACCAGGATCCAAAGCAGTCTGTATTTTGCGTTGAAGCCTTTCCAAAATCATCCAGCACAGAAAACTTAACAGACAGGAATGAACATTAAAAATAAGATGTTAACTTCACTCAAAAAACTCACTAACCCACACTTTTACAAAAAAATTAAAACCTAAACCAACGTAGAGAACAAAAGACTGAAGAATGTAAGCTACCTACACACACGGGTCACGGAACACAAAAACTGAAAACCAGGGGACGGATCAAATATCACCACCTGCTATTTGCACCGACGCAGAGCAACCCAAGCGCAGAGCAAGTTAAACACTTCTTCTATAGCATTACGTGAGTATATAATTACAATGCAGGGCAACCGGACGCAAATGTTGTGTTGCAAACCATGAAAGGCGATATTTAATCGGCCCGCAGGTTAACTAGGTTGGAAACACTGTGCGACCTGTCTAACAGAGCGGTGTAGCCGTGTGGATGAATCACAAGAGCCAATTAACATCTGCAGTGATTTTCAAACCTTCTGCAGTTGGATAGAACCATTCCATAGCAGTGAATATTGCAATGTAACTGAACATTAGGATAGGCAACAGGATCAGTACGTTTTTGAGCCGAGCATGTAAATAATAAATATTATGTTAATGCAGTAAATCATTAATTTCGTTAACATTTTACGCAAAACATTCAAAACAAACAGCAATATTTACCAGAGGGTTGCATGCCACACACAAGACCTAAATTACACGAACTGAACTAAATACAAGCAGAATTAACATACACTTAACATTTCGTCTTTGAGGTGTTCACTAAATGCAACAAGACGAGAATTAGTGAAACAGACCAAGAGTCCACAAAACCAAACCACTGGACAATACACAGTACAATACACCCCGAAATGGCCATTGAGCGGAGATTTTACGTTTAAAAACAGTAAGATCAATATGCTTGCAACTGTGAATTACAAGTTGATTTCAGAAAATATTGAGCAATACTGTGCAATGCTAGTGTGTTCTACCCTGGGTTGAAGACAGCCATGACAGCCACAGAACATGCCAGCAATATGTGCTGTCCAACACACGTACTGGTAGAGAAATTGGCAAATGTGTACTGCATGAAATGGCATTGAATTGTCACTGCAGTTAACGTCGAGGTACCTATATTACTTCTGGAAAATAGTGTATATGCTGTGAAGCTTTGAAAATTATCCCTTGCACATTTCATTTCCATGTTGCGACTACACTTCTTTCACATCCCTTTGTATTCTACACAGGCAAGATTCAAAAACTTCAAAGTAGCTCATAATTGGGAATATTTCAGGAACTATTTTATATGTGCACAGTTCCTTTTCAGGATGGTCTTTTTTATTTACAAACTTTGAACTGAGTTCACTATGGATTGTGTGGTCGAGTTGGGGCACCGGAGGGCCATAGCAACTTACCAACCATTACCTTGTTCCAATAATGCCAATTACAGCTTTCTTTGTAGCAAACAAACTAAAATGCAGTTCTTGTGTGACAGTACTGAATTATGAAGCATTATTAGCAAGTTACTTCCAGTTAAGGCAACAGAAAAAACTCTCGCCTATCACAATTTTAACATAATGGAAAACTGGGGCATGAAATCTTACGAGTCGCTACCCAAAACGTGTTCAAATTTTTAAACAGATTAACTTCATAAATAAGAGTGAGCACCATTGTCCACAGATCTGATCATACACGATCGGCACGTACAGTACCATTCACACCCTCATTGACTGTACGAAATTGGCATACCAATATTTACCGAGAAGTAGAATTTAAACTTCCAAAAACAATTACACAGCTAAATATTCCACACTTATGTTTAATATGGCTATGAATCCTTCGATGCCATTTATTAATAACTATTACGAGGGATATTATACTACGCTTCAAACTGAAATAAAAACTTGCATGTCTAAAGAAATAAATTAATCTATTTTTCCAAATGTGCATATCACAATATTGTATAAAACAGTAAAATAGTATACTCTTTTACGAAACATACAAAACCATTACCATATAAAAATAACTTGTTTCACAGAAACTAATCAGTCCAGTACCAAAATTGGCACATAAATTTTCGCTGGCTCACTTTTACTGCCAAAGAGTCATTTTCCTCTCTCGTTACATTGACACGGTTCAGTTCATTATAACAGTTCCCTCCAACGTATAAAATTTTTTTCCACAAAGCACTTTATGAGTACACAAAACTCACTGCAGTATTCCACAGTTAAGTTCTGTGAATCACGGATCCTGTCTGGACGGATTGACGCACTAATCCCCACTTGTCCAATTATGAGAAGATATTTTTAATGGCTATTCCAAAAAAGAGTAACGTGATGAGTACGTCCTCGAGTTTTGCTCCAAGAATTACAAATAAAACTGAATGTTCTCGCAGTTTTCTAGCACGTGTCCAGACATGTAATCTTGTCCAGCAATTACAAAAATCCTTGTATGTCAATATGATAATTAATTACATTAACATATCCTCATAATTGTGAAATATGGTTCCAGGAGCAGCTAGTGCCATCAGAACAGAGTTTTTGCTGCATCCTACCATGCAAGTTACAGTTCATCTTGCCCAAAATTTTGAAACAATCCCAAGTAAAATAATGGAATGTAAATGGCAAATCCTTCAAAGTGCTCCATATGTTTCACGAACTCATTATTAACATGTGAACATTCGTTTCATTTGCATACTTATTCAGCCCCTCTTGTCCAATGAATAAGATAAATCCTGTCATGACTAAATTACAATATGTATATTATTTCCTCCAAAATCCAGCTCTCCACAAACTGATAGATGCAATATTAAGTCCTCAAACGTTCAATGAGAATTAAACTCCTGTATGTCATGATTTTAAAAGCAATCCTGAATAAATTTTATGACGCTACAGAGTGAGCAAGTATTTATCCATTATCCACAATCCTGCTCCAAGAAACGTGTGATCCGATCTGCAGCAGCCTAGCATGCATCGTAAGCTACGATCCTGTCTTGTCCAACAACTGTGAAGAGGAAATCCTTGGTAGGAATTTGTGAATGAGTGTCTCCTAAATCCAACTCCGTGAATGACAGATCCAAAGCAAGCATTCATGTCCAATGTATCCTACACATTAAATTACGATTAAGTCCATGCGTCCAAAAGAAATCCCACGTAAATTTGATCAAAAATAATGTAGAAAGTGTACATCTCCCATGTCCCGACTCCTGTTCCAATAATGACTTGCACAATCCTCCCATGTCCCGACTCCTGTTCCAAGAATGATTTGCAGAATCCTCCCATGTCCTGACTCCTGTTCCAAGAATGACTTGCACAATCCTCCCATGTCCTGACTCCTGTTCCAAGAATGATTTGCACAATCCTCCCATGTCCTGACTCCTGTTCCAAGAATGATTTGCAAAAATCAGTCAAGCGTGTGTGTGGTTCCTTCGCATCCTAACATGCACGAAGGATATACTTCCAGTCTTGTCCAAGACCATGAAGAGATCCACAACTTAGGTATTAGGTGTACAACTCCTCCAAATTCTGAATCCTGACTCTGAATCCCGAATCAGACTCCGAATCCCAAATCCTGATCCAAGAAAGAGAAGTTCCTGCATCCTAACAAGTCTCGTGTCTTGTCCAGCAAAAAAAGAAGCAATATCCTCCTCGACAAAGCGCACAAGCACGAGCCTTGCACGTCCAAATGCCGTCCCAGCATGTACGTGACTTCTCTCTCCACTATCTCGGTACAGTGACATCCTCGGTGACAGGAAAGTCTCCTATTTGTCAGATCCTGTCCAAATCCTGAATCCTGCCTTCAGACTGAGCCAGCCAGGCTTCCATTGTACAATGTGATCCTAACATGGATTGGGAGTAGCTCCAGTCTTGTGCGTCCCTCTGAAGGAAACCAAGTCCTTCAGTATGTGTCCCATCCTGGCAACATGACGGAGTAAATACCAGACCAGAGCAACAACTATTACTACATACCAGTTAAACAATTCACAAGGTCATACAACTGCAATACTTTACATTAACTGTCACATAGACTTACAAGTGAATGAACTACAATGGTACAACATTCTTCCTGTACTCCAACAAGTAATTCCACACCAGTCTTCTTTTTTTTACCAACTTACAAACAGTACAAAATAACATAAAAGAGCATTATGCTGTCAAATGTACAGATGAACTAAACAAAACTCCTTTTAAAATAAAACCCCAAGAACATTTCAATATCAGAACATGCAGAAATTACTACAAACAGGCTACAATAATCCATGAATAAAACACAATTAATTACACATGACAGATTTTCTACACAAACAATAATCAAATCAACTAAATACAAAAAGGCAACAGTGTATTTTTACAGCATTACCAAATTATAAAATCAAAACAATGTAAAATCATTTTAGCAATTCAATTGAAACATTTGTACATGATAGTTTCACAATGAAAATTTTGTACTACCTAAAGGACATGATGTACCAGTAAAAACTTCAGATCAAATTTGTAAACAAAATTTTAAAAAATTTGTACACACACATTTAACAACTGTGCCCTATAACATACAACAGAACCACTTTGTGCAAGTGCATATCAACAAAACGCAGCTACTGCCACCACCACCATCTTACCAAAGATACTGCGGGCAAGACATTCTGGTAATTGACAGAACCTGGACATGTGACTGAGCAAATTTACCCAACTCCAGCACAAACACTTTTTCCAAAGCCTTAAGCCCAGTACACACAGGCATCTTTCTTGTACATGAAAGTGAGCATCAAATGTGTACAAGGAAGGGAACACTAGCGAGTGTTCTAGCTGGTATCCTACCAAATTGATTGGTTAGTTCACACGGCCAACTTTCCTGTAAAATCTGACGTACAGCATTAAAACATGAATACAGATATTAAGGTGGAATTTAGAGTATTGAAGGTAATAAGTGCAATATTTATCGTACCTGCACCTAAAATAAGCTTTAAAATGTAAAAATGGAGTTATTGTCTCCAGTTAATTATATCCAGATGTAAAATGACATGGCGCACAATCAGCAAATATTCCTTTAATAGCATATTTTGTTCAGCAAAGACTATTTATTTCAAAATGTTTCGTATTTGTAAGCTATATTGTTCAGAAACATTCGTGCGTGCATAAAAATTGTTTGTTTACATTCGACTAGTACAAGAAAGACAATGAAAAATAGTACCATCCCTATCCTGCACTAGCTAGTATACAAGTCCTTGTATACTAGTCACTAGTATGCTAGATGGACGTTCACACGATACAAGTTCACTACAAGTCGAGGTGAACAAGAAAAGTGTTCACCTTCTTGTACAAAAAAGATGCCCGTGTGTACTGGGCTTTAGGTTAACAAATATTGTACACCAGGCTGGGAACATAAAATAAAAACTGCAGCAGTTCAATTGTAACAAGCCTACAGTGACAATATGACTGACGAGTATTCGTGGATACACGCCGTTGCTTGCGAATGTTGGCAAGCCACAGATAAACCCATAAAACACAAAAATGTGAAGAAAATAAAAAATGCAATAAAAATTACAAAAAAATTAATTAACTAAGACCAGATATGGTCGTCGTCAACACACGTGTGTTGACGACTACCACATCTGGAGTTTATTTTCTTAGTCTTTTAACGTTTTTGTGGGTTTATCTGCGACATGGCAACACTCGCAAGCAATGTCGTGTATCCACGAATACTCATCTTGTCATACATCCCCATTGCCAAAATCTTTCAAAGATCAAACCGTACAATAGTTATACAGTTATATTAAGTGACAAGAGTAGCCTGGGCAGGGAAAAATTTCAGTTTCAACTATCCAATCAATCTTGAACTACTCGCAGGCTTTAGGTGGCGTATTCCAACTGACTGCTCTGGGGGGTGCACCTAGGCGATTTAAAAACTGGCAGAGGGCTTGAGTCTCGTGATTGCCCGTGACAAGTCTCCTTGTTTATGCTCTAATAAGCCACATTTACAGTACAAAACATTTTTTTCACCATAAAATTCTCAGAATCCAAATGCTGTAACAGGCAAAATTTCAGATCTATGAACAACAAATACTAGTCTTTATAAAAAAACATTTTCGTCTTGCAGTACCTGTTTCCCTATAAACTATTCAAGCACCAAGTGTCGTGTAGCTACTGATTTTCACCCCACCAAAGATATTTCCCCTTGTTTACACAACCAGTAGTCTCCACCATATTGGCACTGAAACGCTTATCTGTCTCTGGAGATGGGGTGGGAAAAATTGCTCTAGGCATGAAATTGGAGAGACACTTGCATATTGAATATTCAAATCTGAATGCCCTCAAGAGTTCAGGTAACAGGGCAATGAGGAGCTCTGCCAGTGCGCAGCCCAGATAGACTGATAGCTGGAATACACCAACAACCTGTTGGAGCTAGCGCATGTTAAAGAGTAACGTAACTACAGTTAACAGTTGCCACTCGTAAGTGTAAAGCAGCTAGTACATGACGCGGTAAATATCAAGAGTAGCTACTCATCGCATAGGGACTAAACTATTGGTTTTACAGGTAAAGTTTCTTAATAAAAAATGTTTCTACAGTGATGAAAATGAGTCGTACGTAAAAAAAATTGTAGTTTACTTACTTTGAAATTTTCCGTTTTTCGTCCAAATTCTAAGTCCGACTCCCGTGTTTTACGTCTTCGCCATGATGCGTGTTTACATGGAACTAGCGTTCCTAGCGATATACATTGAAACTAGCGCTAATACGTTGCGCTACTGTTCTTTAGGCTGCAAATTCAGTTGTAGAAAAACCGTCACGCTTA
>PNEQ01093300.1:0-25665 GCA_003012365.1 Medauroidea extradentata | reverse complement strand
ATGACCTCACTGAAGTGACGTAATTAAGCTGATTTTCACCTGGAGAAATAACTCTTTTTTAGCGCCCATTGGCATATTCACTCCCTTCCTTAAAAAAAAAAAAAAAAAACTGGCAACCATATAATACCATTTTCAAAAAAGGTTGAAAGTTTGCGATCAGCTGATATGAAGTAAACAAAGGTCTTGATAGTTCCGCAACTCGCGACTTTAAGGCGTTCGATTGGAAGCAGAAAAGAGCATTGCGATTTCTGCTCTTTCCTGCTCTTTTTCTGTTACTAGAAAATCTCAACTTGCTCTCGAGCGCAGAAATCTCAGGGCGCCCGAACAAACCTTGTATGTCACGAATAGACGGCTTGGCCGGTGACGTCACAAGATGAGCATCGCTCCGAGCATCAGCTGTTTCTGTACAAACGTTCGTCAAAATGCCATAAGTATAGTGTTACTTGGACTAGTTACCATTGTATAAATAGTACAAAAATGCATGTATGGTACTTGCAATAGCGAGTTTAGGTATCGCTAATAGAAATATATGAAGGATATTATTTCGTTTTACTCCGAATATCCCTGTAAAGGGTTTAGTCACTCTTGGTCGCTATCCATAATTTGAGCCGAGGACTAGATCACAGCCCCAGACGGCTGCTAAAATGTTTGGGCCTATAACTAAAGCATTCACTTTTTGACTATTCCCTTTCAGGATAGTGTCTGTGAACACTGCAATAAAGTTACAGTAGCTAACTTCAACCCATTCGACTTTCTTAGAAGACAAGCATTAAAAAAAGTGCACTCGTAATTCCGAATTTCGACTCGTAAGGTATAAAGTAGGGCATTATTAATTTTAATAAACTATGTGAAAAATAAAGATACATCCAAATAGTCTACAAGATGAAAGAAATGAAATAAATAACTACTTAACCCTACAAAACCTGACAAATAACATTGACCACTCACAACCACTGAAAGTTCCAACATTTTAAATATTCTGACTATTGTCCACGATTTCAGCAGGCCCTAATATTCCACAGCAGCTTTGCCTAGATGAAATAGGTACTGTAGGTATTGTTTTAGTATCACATACATGCACACATATTATTTTTGTATTTGTCCTTTTTAAAAATTCGGTTTTGCTACCCTCCCATAGCAAGCCACAGTACATGAGCCATCGTCTCAACTCTCCAACTAACAGATCGTCTACATTTATACAGACAAACAAAGCTCCATGAACATTATTTGGTCTGAGACTTATCAAACACCGCCGAATCAATGATTTATATAATTTATTTTCTGACTATTTAAAGAAAATAAATCGTCCGCCCATTCAAACGCAGCAGTCTGTCACGATTGTTTGTACTTTGACAGCTGATTCTACCCATGATTCAATGTGTGAATGCTCCGGGCCAAGCCGTCTATTGCATAGAAATAATTTTCGTCCACAATTTTAAAACTCAGAATTTATAGAAAAAAACTGAAAGGAAAGGTTGCACATGCGTTTGGAAATAAAAAGGTGACAGGAGGGCCATCGTCAAGGTCATACAAAAATATTTTTTTTATTTTTCTGGGGTGGTATGTGCACTGTAGTGTACAGTGCACGGTGTACAGTGGATAAAATAGCAACGACCGCAACACTGCTTTGCACGTTTTAAAACCCCCGGACAGGCAAGGGCGTTGAGTAGAACACATGTTTTGTAACAACGAGCATGTATGATCAATCATAAATATTGTATAATGTCAGTGACCAGCTCGTTATTGACGATGGGAAGTGATTATAAAATTAATGAATAATTAAAATGAGCATTACTCAGCTAGTGCGTGGGAGCAACCAACAATTGAGGCTTGGGACGTGGATTTGTAACGTGGTTAATGGTACGATGAGCAGGAGACCAATATCAGACAAAGCAAAGTTTAAAGATGTTTTCAAAAAGGCTAATAAGATTGCTGTCATAACTGGTGCAGGAGTGTCTGCAGAGTCTGGTGTCCCAACTTTCAGAGGTGAAGGAGGACTGTGGAGGAAGTATGTTGCTCAGCAATTAGCTACACCAGAAGCGTTCACGAGAAATCCATCATTAGTATGGGAATTTTACCATTACAGGAGGGAACTTGTTCTTACGAAGAAGCCTAATAAGGTAGAATTAATTTTATGATGTAATTTTACGAGCCACCCTTGAAAAGTAATCCGTGTAGTTCTGAAGAATAAGTTGTAAAAAAAAAAAAAAAAAAAAAAAAAAAAAAAAAAAAAAAAAAAAAAAAAAAAAAAAAAAAAAAAAAAAAAAAAAAAAAAAAAAAAAAAAAAAAAAAAAAAAAAAAAAAAAAAAAAAAAAAAAAAAAAAAAAAAAAAAAAAAACTTGTATCCCCCCTCTCTCCAAAAAAATATTTTCGATTTTGAAAACTTCCTGGGTGCACCAAAGCGTAAATTTTTTATCTAAAAATGCTGTAGTTCATAAAAAAAAAAGACTAGAGGAACTGAGGGGTGAAAAAACAAAATTATCTGGTAGGCTTACTGGAAATTCAAAATCATTCTACTTAGACCTAAACCCAGTAGTTCTATTTTGTAAGTGAAGAATCTCAATAAATCCTAAACTGTAAAATCTGGTAAATTAAGCCTTATGTAAACACTGGAAACCTTTCTTGAAGTGGAAAAGAATGGTCTTCATGTGGGGGGGGGGGGGGGAGATAGAGCATTGGTTCACTAAACATCGCATTGTAGGGAGGGGATAAAGCCTTTTTCTCCCTGTGAGAAATCCAGAACTCTTGACAAATAATAGGGACAAATATTTTAGAAGGGGTAATCATTTTCTAGTGGTGCCTAAGCCACCTCTATCTCCCTCTTCTTAATTATGCCCATGGGCAAGAGGGGAGATGTTCAAAGTAAATGTAAGACGGCTACAGATTGTGTGTATGTGCGCGCACATGCCTGCCTGTAGATCATATAGGAACTGTAAGTGTGATGTTTTTAGTTTGTAAAACTCTTATTACACAAATTTTTGTCATAATTAGTACAATTGTCTTCCATGTTCACAAAAACTTAGTTAACCATCATCCTTTTCATAATCTAATAAAAAAAAAAATAAAAAAAACAAGTGATTACGTTGGTGTGTCGTAAAAGTGCATACATACAAAAGTCATAAATGTGTTGTGCTGTTTACGAGTTTCATCATGTAAGTCACAAACTAAAATTAGTTGTGAATGTCCTGTGTTCAGTGCATAATAGATCCAGTAATCTTCTTGTAGGCACATATAGCCTTGGCAGACTGCGAGAAGAGACTGAAGGCAGAAGGGAAGAGTTTCATGCTCGTCACACAGAACATAGATGGTCTGCATCAGACTGCAGGTTCTGAGCATGTAGTCGAGCTGCACGGATCATTGTTTAAAACTTGCTGCCTCAAGTGTGGCCATGTGGCAGAGAACAGGGACAGTCCAATTTGTCCTGCACTCAAAGGCATGGGGTGAGTCACTTACTTCCTCACATGTGTATGCATGTGTTTAGTTTTAATTAGTGAGAAGTTATGTTCTTTTTTTTTTTTTTTTTTAATAGGACAGTTTTATTTTAATTGCATTTAACACAATAAAATATAAACTATGAAAGACCACAGAAGATGGGGCAGCTGGTGCTCCATCTCAGTAGGAGTTTGAATACAATATAAAAACAGACCACTTTTAAAGTGGAAGAAATACTACTAGGTAAGCAATAAGGTCTCATTGTAGAGCTAGGAGCAGGATAGGGCCTACATTGCACCTAATGGATATCACATTCAGTGGCTGATTTAAGCAGGGGGGGGGGGGGGGACTACCGGGCTAAAGGACCCCCCTCCCCCAAATCGTGTTTTAACATTATGTAGCCAAAGAATGTCCAATCGCCTCAAGGAAACTGGAGTTTGTTCTATGATGATCCAAGAATATTAAATGTATCCTACTTGTATTGGTATGTGTGGTATTTTTAATGTTCTGTAACAGTAAACAACCTCACTTATGAGATGGCTGGTATTTTTTACAATTCACTAAGTCACATAAGGGCCCAACCCCCCCCCCCTCAATACTTTTCTATATGCCGTTACTGAACACATTAAGATATCTCTGTGCTGTGGGTCGGTAGATTTTCTTGGGGATCCTCCGTTTCCCCTGCCTTTCATTCTGGCGCTGCTCCACATTCACCTCAAAAGATTTTCCAAGGTCATTGTTACTTTGTGCTACTACACATTAAATGGTAAAGTTTATCCATGTAATGTATTACCTATTACTATTGTGTAATAAATACAGTAGTTTTCTTTGCTCAAAATCTAAATATGTAAGGAATACAGTCTTCCCCTATTTAGTACAGAAGATAAACACGTACATCTACTTTAAGAACAACATGCTCTTTATTTAGTATTTCTCATTTAGAGTTTGACTGAGTAAAGTGGAAATGCTGGGAAGACAAATCGGGTTTGAACAGTTTTTTTCTATTAGCCTGCTTAACATGTAACCACTTTTGACAAAATTATTCGAATGCATTCTAAAACTTATTTTCATACTTTGCCGGTCATCACCATGTATTTTTCATTGCAGTTTTTCGCAAATTAAATTAATGTATCAGAACTGAACAAACTGAAATTTATTTTGATGCAGTTCTGATACTAAACCGTGTTAAAATATGTAGCCATATTTATAAAGAACAGCTTCTCTCCATCAAACTTACAAGGCAAAGTTTCTCAATTTTCCCACAAACAATGAACGTCTGGTAGGAAGCAGCCGACTGTTACGTAATAGGGGTGGAGCGAGCATCTTGTCCATTTAACCCTTTCAAGAAGGTTACCTGATGAAAAAACATTTTTTTTGTCTCTTGTCACTTAAAAACTATATAAACAGGGTTTTGCTGTATGCATTACTGTATAACATTTGATGTTTAAACTTTTATGCCTAAGATTAATTCGTAAAGTTGATGATCCTCCTGTGAATGATCAGGAATTGCCTGTACTTAAGTTTTCTTGTAATTTAAGCAAATTTAAGTTTTCTAATAGTTTGTAAATTAAAATGCATGACTATTTGTGTACATGTAGTGCCAAACCATTGCAGTGCCCCAGACCCAGATGCCAAGGAAGTTCGCATTGCTACAGAAGACTTGCCACGTTGCAAAAAGGGCAGCTGTAGAGGTCTTTTGAGGCCTCACGTTGTTTGGTTCGGTGAAGCTCTAGATGTTGACATTCTTCAAAAGGCTGGTAGGCTTTTTTTGTCGTAGTACATTGTGCCCTTAATTATTTTTATCAAGTAATGCCTGTTGAGGATGAATAGTTTGAAGTTTAATGTGTTTGAAATAAAAGACGTAACATAAAGAAACATATTATTTTTTAAGACAAAGTTATGTCTTGTTCTTCATTCTGTTTGCACACTTGATAAAATATTAAAAGTATTTATTGGCAGTTTTTGGATAGTCATAAATAATGCCAGTAATATGCTTTTGTATGTATTACAGTTTTCTTACAGCGATTCTTAACATAAAAGGTGTAACATTACAGTTTCTCCCGGCCAGCTTCAGTCGTAGATACAATGAACTCGAGGACAAGCTCTGTCGAACATGAACAGAAAAAGAAAGAAAAATAATATTTTAAGTTGTATTTTGCAGGTTTATTCTCACCAAAAGGAAAACCTTGCTACAGTCATCTCTGTTTCGTACAATGCCATCTCCGCATCCAGTGTAGATGTTTTGCAGCTTGACAAGTAGAAAAGTGTTCCAGCTAACCTGTCATACCTCGCTGGATCGTTCCTCAAAAGTTGGGTTTTAATGTCTCAGTACGCATATCGCCAATACTGGCGTCAGCTAAAATTAAATTGGTAGTAACTGTACGACCGATTAAAAAAATGCTTGTTTGTAAGTATTAGCTTGCACAGTTCAACTCAAATAGCTTCTACCCCATACTTAGCGAATCATTCTCGCAATGTCTTTCTTCTTCCTAATGAAAACCTTGGGCGCAGCAGGTGTGACTCCCCTCCACCAGGCAAGCCAATCAATATTCTTTGACACGTTTCAGTACAATGTTTGGAGAGTCACTCCCCAGGGTGGCGACATGGCAGGAAAACCGGGAATAGTCGGGGAATTTTAGTGGCCTTATAAAGTAGGGGAATAGTCAGGGAAACTTTTTCGCCCTATCTCCTTTTCCAGAAATCGAAAAACAATAGTTAAAATGAGGCTTACATAATAGGAGTAGCGCGGACTGGCCAGCATGAAGACACATCTGGTGCCTTTCACCGGACAACACAGGGCCATCTTCTTGGGGAAGAAAGCCGCTAATAGCCAACTGGTTGGGCCCGCTGCGTCATTTGTGCCACTTTTATCCGTAATCTATTCAGAGTGGTTTAGTGCCCACGCTTTCTGCTGATGTGGAGGAAGGTTAATATCGTGTCTGGCTTCAGTCTTTTTTTTTTTTTTAAGTGCACTTCTCTCCCTTTGCCCCTCCTCCCCCCAATGCTTCCTACAGATGCGGAAGGCTGATAGTGTGTCTGCTTTTCTTTCTTTTTTTTTTTTTTTGCGTGCACTTCATTCCTTTAGTCCCAATGGGTGAAAAGACAGCTATTGGCTTTTTAAATTGCAACATGAGAAATCAAACTTGCATCCTGCAGTGTTTTCTTTCTTTCTTGTTTTTATCAACTTTAATTTGTAACACACAGTCGCCTATTGGGAAGAAGGGACAATAGAAAGGGTGGCCGGAATTCTGTTATTAGAGCAATGTGCTTGCTTGTGAGTAGAAGGGGTGAGGTGTCAAGGTGGAAGAACCTAACATGACTGGAGATGGAAGACGAACCCTATGACCAAGGGGGGGGGGGTGAGCTTGGAGGTTGTAGAGTTACGAAAAGCAGAAAAGCATATCAAAGTACTGCTTTACACAGGCACAGCCACAAATATACTTCACAGGATGTCTCAGTGAGTACCTCTACAACACTCATAAAATTACATTTTTCAAAGAATTTTTTTGTGTAATCTTGTAGTATGGCACTGTACTTTTTGATTGTAGGGAGTGCGTAGTCATGAAATATGTTTTTTTTATGGAATAAGAATTTTTCCTATATGTAATTTAGTTGTGTACTACATTAAATTGTAAATTTAATGTTACAAACTATAAGTTTGGTATTACCCTATATCTTTGATATCATTTTAAATGAATTACTTAAGTTGCAACTGTCAGTTGTAGTTCTCATTTAATTATTTTAGTTCAACGTGCAGGATTACAGTATGCAAAATATATTGTTAATAAATAGTGTGTAAACTATTGAATCTGTGTTTCCTGAGGTAAGATTTTTTCACAAATATTTTATTCATGTAGTACATGAAGTTAGCACATTTAATTTGTCGAATGTGAGAAACTATAAGTTTGGTATTAACTGCAAATTTCTTGCTGTCAAAATGTACATAAGAGTTGTAACTTTCAGTTCTAATTTTCATTTTATTGTAAGCATACTTAATAATCTTGCAAAAATAGAACACACAAAATATGTTGTTAGTGCTCTCAGTATATACAAAAGACAGAAACACAAGTACTCACGTTTTAGTACTTGACAGATACACACAAAAATAGGACAACATATAATTGCAGAAGCACGTATCGCGACGTTTTGCTGCTTAGAGCAAATTCCTCGGGCGAAGAGACATGGCTGCGACACATAATTGTGGAAGTGCGTATCGCGACGTTTCGCTGCTTAGAGCATCTTCCTCGGGCAGAGACATGGCTGACTGCGGTGTGGCTACCGTTGCTGATGCACCTAGCAGCCAATGGTTGAACTGATACGAGGCGGGAGATTCAAAAGTGTCATGTAGAAGAGGATGTGTAGGGGTTTATGAGGAGGTGCGAGTGAAGTGGTTGTGGGAAGCAGACTTACTGGGAATGTTATCTTATATTGAGATTTTGTGGTTGCCTGGATTAGGTGATATACTGGTGAGCTAGTTCCCATCGTCTGAGTTCAGAGCTATTGCTTGTAGGTGGCAGGGCCCGCACCACTCTAGTACTATGTCATGAGTCGAAGTCCTTGTTATGGTTTGCTGCATGGACAGCAACTGGTTTTTCCTGTGGGTTGGTGTCTTCATCTGCTATGGATTGTCTGGTGTCTGCTCTGTGGCCATTGTGATGGTACAGATTTATGCTGTCCAATATCAACACGCGCTCGGGTGCCTTGGCATCACTCGCGGTAGAACATGCTTTCATCTCAGGGTTTACTGTGGGCTACGAGAGTTTGTGGATGAAACAACAATTGGATTTCTACAATATTATATTTCGTAAACTTTGCCAAAGCGCACACTGTTCAGTTACATATCATGGTCGGCTACATAACAAAACAAAGGACTTCCCGGTGAGCCACCGTCCTATTTTGCGAAATAAATCCTTTGCACTAGTGGTATTATTAAGAGAGTTCCCGCGTTTGGCTGACTGCGTACCACGTGGGCTACAAAGTTCCGCGATTAATCTATAACGTCGCGACTGCAAATAACTCAGTTATACTGTAAATGATTTTGAGTCATATTTTCACAACTATTTATCTCTTATCAAACTCAACACTCATGCCGGCAGAGTCTAGCGAAGCGCCCTTTGCTCTCGCTACAACACCGACCTACATTCGTGGACGACACAGGAAAGAAAGACTGGGGCGAATGGAAAATGGCCGCAGACAAGCTAGCCTCCCCAGGTTCGCGGATGAATACGCCCGCGGCTAGAAACTCTCTTAATTATATTTCAGTTACTGTAAGACTAACTTACGTGAAATTAAACATACGTATTAAAATCCATTACATTTTACAATATTTTGAAATCTGGTTTACAGAGACTAAAAGGAATTAAACAAAAAAAAAAACAGTACATGCGGATGGATACATTTAAACTTTGGCAGCACCAGCATGTTTTGAGTCTTCTTAAACACACAAAAAAAATATTTAAAATAAACCAAAATTTCCCCATTACTTGTGAGGTACAAAAATCTATACATTTATGAAAATAGACTTAACTGAAAATCACTTTTTACATATTGGTGCTCACCAGTTAGATATTAATTTATAATACAAAAGGAATTATTATAAGAGAAATTACAATTCATTAGGCCTAAATTAAGTAAAACATCTAGGTTTAAATCATGAATAAAATTAAACAAAAAAACTGCTGGTATGATCTGTCCATGTTCAGGTAAGCCAGGCTCTACTTTTGTATGACCAAGCTCTTTACTGAAGTTTACTTTATAAGAAAAAGTCTCTGCTCTGCCTGCAGCTGCAACACTCACATACACAGTTGCGGAGGTACCTGAGCAGCCTGGAGGCGTGGCAACACCTTAGTAGGGAGGTCCATTTAACACACCAACATTAATAAGAAAGTGAAAAAGAATTCAATAAATCCACCATACAATAGGGTAGTGGGTCAAGGCACTTTACACCATTCATTCTCTGTCTCAGAATACTGGTGGTAAGGCAAATATATTCAGTGTCACAGTGTTCGTACTGTAGCTGGTAGATAAAGTTTTTGATAGCACAGCTGTAACTACTTTGGTTGGGGTGAATGTGATTGGTTAGCCTGCTTTTGAATGATGTAGACGGCTGGTGGAGTACCATCACTTCACTTGGATCTGCACTCAGCCATTATTTCCTCGGTGCTGTCCACTTTCAGTATGGGCCTGCAGCTTAGGCGGGGCTTCAAGCTCTGCACATCTGCTAATATATTCTAAAAATTGTTGCAAGTCACCTGAGTTGGTAAGATATCAGAGGATAGCTGAATTTCCCACTGTTTTCTCTGGTTCACATCAAACTTCCTTTTCAAAATATGAATGAGCAGGGAGTCCCACTGTTGTACTGGTAGATCCGGTACCTGCAGTGCATCCACATTTTCAGCCATAATGAAAATAAACTTCTGTACAGAAGATGGAGATTTCATGTGCACTTCAGGGCATGCACATTAGCATCAATATGTTTAGTCATTATATGCCTTTTACTATTGAATCGTTTCATCAAAACTTCCCAAGCAATCTCGTAACTCGCATCTGTTAGTGATTGAATGAATGAGGCCGGCTCCCCTTCTAATGCCGACTTAAGATATGACAAGCATTCAATATTTGTATATTGTTTACAACTAACACAGTAAACAAATTTGAAAAATTCAGCCAATCTCTGGGTTGACTTGTGAAGGTTGATAGTTCTATAGATGGTAAAACTATCCTATTTGTGCGTCCTTAACATCTGGCTGATGTGTCAACGTTATGTACGGATGGTTTCAACAGCACATCCTTTGTTGCCATAACCTCAAAATGTATGTCATCAAACTTATTCAGATGTTCCCCATGACTTTCCTGGTTAAATGTGTCATCACTTAACGATAACGGCTGATATTGAAGATGGACATCATCGAAACCAGCTTTAACCGTGTCAAGATCGCGACACATAGATATAAACAAGTCTACTTTGGTGAAATCTGTATTGGCTTGTTGTGTCAGTTGGAGGATACAGTTGTCATTTTCAGCCCTTACTAATACGAAATGAACTGGAGTTAACTTTTCCATGTTTATGTTGAAATACTAAAAGAACTAAACGAATGAATGACTAGAAAAACCACACAACATCCCTGCCAGAGGACCAAATGTTTCGTTGTGAAACATACAAACACTGGTTCTGATTCCAAAAACACAAGTTTACTTAAGATGCAAATTACAAGTTTTGAACTTAAAATAATAAAAACTGATTGCAATCCATCAACAGTCATACACAAAAGCAAAAAAACTGTAGTTCCAGAGTGCCACCAAGGAGAATAACACTATACCAGAAACAAACAGCGCGCAACAACATTTCTAATTGATTTGTATGAGTTGGTGTGTGTGAATGGTATCATATTGAAAACTAATGTAAAACAAATGTTACATTACATATATATTATGAAAATAAAATATTTGTGATTTTAGTTACTAAAAAGAATAACATTCAGAGTTTCAATTAAAAATATCTCATTATGAACGTCCTGTGCAAAACATCTGTTAAATAATGTAATTTTATGGCAATTTTTACAAATACTATGTTTTAATGATGCTAGCAGGATTCAAGTAGTTAAGGGACCTATAATTGACTCTGAGCACTAATACTATAGAATATGAAGTTACTTGCTTTGAAAGGTTTTCAAGAACTTTACAGATTTGTAATACATTAGAGTGTCATCTTCTGTTATGTAGACAGGCCCCGTTATGCTAGACTGCAGTGTATTCCAGGATTACAACAATCGAGCTGGACAAGAATAAATGTTTTATATTGAGCATAACATTTAAACAATGTCTGAGAAATATTGATAGGTTCATATTGACATCTGGAGAGCTGATTAAAATGAACTGAGGTGGATGAGGAACCGTTCCAGAATAGGGAATGGAAGAGAACAATGATTCCCACAAGTGAAAATCGAGGGGATAGAACTTGGATTGCCTTTGCTGTAGCCATTGCACCAACTCACCCTCGGAAAAATGTGAGAAAAGTTATATAGCAATTTATACAGCCTGCTGGTGATTGGTGATCTTGTTGCTCCAATTTTCCTTCCAACGTATTTCCTCTTCTCAACAAAAGAATTCCAGCTATCACAATTGCAGTACTTAAAACTCGGTAGTTATTTTGTATTTGGCCACCAAATTATTAAAATTTTTGTAAACATGCTTTTTTCTACAATGTTTGGACCACTTGTATTGTCTTATTGTTCAATTTCACATTAGGTCTAGACAACCATACTCAAAAAGTTTTTGTTTTGGTGCGATTAACCCCACAAAAAAATTGCACCGCTAACTCTCCTTTGTATCATGCCGTGCTGTGTTGCAGCATCAGCGGTGGCTGACCATCTGTCTCGCTGCGTGCTGTCGCCACATCACAGAGGCCCCACAGTGCGGCTACCGCTTTAAATGTTATGGGGCATTTTATGAATGTATTGATGATCTATACCTGCGCAAATATATTGGTATTTGAGTTTAATGCTAAAACAATGTCAAAAAATTGCATATGTTTAGTGATTTATGTAGGGTAAGTAAGGTGTTTTGAATATGCTCGGTTTTCGCACATCCACAGATTTCGTGGAACAAAATATCGTGGATGTGCGTATGCCCAATTAATATTTCAGTTTGTTGCACACTCCCATTGAACGAATCGTTCGAAGATAACAGCAATAATTTGTATGTTTTTACAAGTATAGTACTAGAGTGGCTGTTGTTTGTCTATATGACTCTGCGGGTAATAATGATTGAATGTGGAAGGGTAGGTTTTATTTATAGATGCAATACATAATAATAAAGTAACAGTAAAAATTAATAAATTACATGCAGGTAATATAGTAAATCTTCAGCATTGTACTGAATGCATTCTGTGATATTTTCGAATTGCTCAGAGCTATACTAATGTACACCATCAAGCAAGAAAATAAAATTATGTGTGTCTATAATGTGCCATGGACGTGTGAAAACAACACATGAGAAGAATGATGAGCAAGTACTTATAATGTTCACATGTATGTTGTTTTCAGGCAAGGCTTTAGAGGAATGTGACTTGTGTCTCGTAATTGGAACATCATCAGTAGTGTATCCAGCAGCCATGTTTGCTCCCCAAGTGGCTGCCAGAGGGGTCCCAGTTGCAGAATTTAACATTGAAAACACTCCAGCGACAAATGAATTCATGTAAGTATGTTTTAAGATTTGCCCGCTTGTACCCATTATGTTGGTGGAGGGTGGAAGGGGGGAGGTTTTGTGTGTGTGTGTGCATGCATATATTCACGTGTGCATCTAGGTATTTAGTCACCACAGCAAGGCGGTGGACAGCATAGCCAGATACACATTAAATGCACATATTGAAAGGATAACTGGTGTAAATATCATTAAAGACTGGCTATTAGAATTAAGTATCAGATGTTTTTAGTATCACATCTCACAGGAATATAAAAGAGGCTATAATTGTAGTACAAAGTTGGTTCAAGTTTTGTTATACTCAGTGTAAATAGTACTATGTGATAGGGATGATAGTAGGATGATTAGGGAGAATTAATGTATATTTCATATTTTGGACTGGGGAGATGATGAGATGAGAGACAGGGTAGTCGCTCACACATCTGGAAACATTTGGAGCTGTGTAGCAGTCAACAGTGACAAAGTACCAGTCGGCCCCTCCTGCTACCTGCCAGAGGCTGCCAGGGGGTGGGGATGAGGAAGTCAAGCTAACGGCCAAGTCTCCCAACCGTTTAATTTAAATTTTAAGTATTTATATATGTTTTGTCATACGTATAGATAATTATAGGAAATAATGATGTCAAAATTAGAGAAATGTAAACTGTGATTTTATGAAATAAAATCACCACGAAATATGGTTGTAATCGCCCAGATTCGGAGCAATGTCGGAAAGCCGGGAATTTGAAACAAAGCTCCTGACTGGCTGGGGGGAGCCGCGTCAGAAATCGCCGTTTGGCATGGGTGCCGGCAGTGGTGCTGGGAGAGAGACCAGCCTGGGACTCAGCTGCGGACGGGCGCGTGTGTCCGTGTCCCGCGGGTCTGTCTCGGTAGGCTACCAGAGGTGCGTTACCGAAAGTCTTTATTACGCGTTTAATCACATCCGATTGTCGGGCAAAGGTGATTAGATGTCAGCCACTCTGATCACAATCCGTAGGCCGAGAAGCCAGTTTTGTGGCCTGAGTGCGGTGCGGGAGGTCGTTGTTCAATTCCTGCTGCGAATAAGGACGTTTACGACCGTGTGGAGTGGGGTGTCGTTTAAAATGAATATCTCTCGTTTCACTTAGTAGTTTGAAGCTATATTGATTCTCGAAAAAAAAAGTGTTGAGTGATTGGTCACTTACTGACATTGCTTGTGATCGAGTACCGTATATTAAAACAGCGGGGCTAGTTGAGGCAATTCATGTACTGGATGGATTTGATCAAAACCTACATGAACTAATTAATTTATTAACATAAAATACCGTGCTCTCAAAAGAAAGGGGCCAGGTACAAAGTAATTCACAGGTAGTGCTTCGTGTTTCCATTAGAATGCGTTGCAGTGCAGCGTGCTTTATTGATTAAGGGCCCTGCTACGTAGATGTCGGTCGGTCGGTGCCCAGTTGTTGCCATTCTGCCATCTGATTGGCGAATGTGACCAAGATGTCAGAGCCGTCGTCGTGTTGTTGTCGGGAACGGTGGAGATGGCCAACTTTTATCTTTCACCAACAACTTGTCGACAATCCACCGACTCTTGTTCATCAGATGGTCACTATACTGTTTAGATTATACATATATCTGCGTAACGAAAATTACGAACTACTTAAAAATATAAAGTGTTTATTCGTATGCACTACAATATGTATAAAAATTTATTAAAAAATATTTACAGCATCATTTGCAACAAAATTTTGCAATTCGAAAAAGAAACGGCAGATGAGCTGCCATCTGTTATATATTGCCGGAACTACATAGACTCTTAACAGCAAAGCAGCGTCACTCATTGTAGCATGCAGCAAGGAAATGAACTACGCCTACCCAACAACAACATTACAGTCTCAATGTAGCAGGGCCTTAATTCTATTACCGATAGAATGAAGTGGTATCCAGTGTGATTATTTTCTGTTGCGTCTGGTGATAAAAACTGTGTATTTGTAGAAAATACGTAATTATATTATTTATACTGTATACTGGCTTTTACCAACAAATTTATTGCTGTAAATTTCTCAGATTCTAAAAAAACGCTCCAGTGCAAAGTATTTTTAGCGAGCAGACCAACCAGTTTGTTGAACGAGCGTGGCTGCGTACAAGCTACAATAGCCGCTGCAGCGCATATTTAATTATTTTGTAGTTGTCTTGCAAACTTTTAATCCAGTTTTCATTGCAAATTTTAACATTTTTCATGGGAATTTATTGACTTTTGTTGGTGGAGCGGAGACAAAAAGATTGACAGATGAATTATGTTAGTCATCACTTCTCACGTGTCGTGTTGATGGCGCGCAGGGCTGCATTTGCGCACTCTCGCCAAACGTTCCACTGAAAGTGTTTTCAAGTTTTTTCATGGCTGTGGCTTACCTGTTGACAGTAAATGTGTTCCGTTATTACTTTGAGCTAACACACTTTCTGAAAATTACTTTAAATTCCAACGAAACATGCCTGAGGATTTAACTTTTTTTTTTTGCAGGGGCTTAAAAAATATGAATCTGACTTAACGAAACATAAATTTAGAGCAAATATTTTCGGGTCCCGTGGCATTTTATTAAATCGAGGTTCTACTGTATTAATTAATATGAATTTTATTTATCCTGTGCCATACAGTTTATAAATAGACCTGTTTTTACTGGTCAAAATTTTGGTACACAATAAGAACTATTGTGTTCTGGTGATGAAAGATGTGCAAAATGTTGGTCCGGTCCGAAGTTGCACCTTTGGAGATGCAGCGAACACGTATGCTTGCCATGCCGGGAATTTAATTTTAAGAGCTGTGGCAGTGGGAAAGATGCTAAGCTAGTGGTGGTTGTGGCATAGGCTGTGTGGGGGCTTGGATGGGCATGAAGAGCAGCACAGACAAGGGCAATGTCAGTGGTATTGGTCGTGGGCTGGCAGCAGATAGTGGCATATTGTGCGCAACATGGGGGTTCTCACGGACGGCAGGCAGGGCGTTTCACACCAGATGATCTCCAGCGGGTTCTATTCCCAGTCCACAGTGGCATCATTGGTTCCTGCTGGGCTGGGGTGTTTGTGGTCAAGACAAGGTGGGCATCAACTGCACTCGCGCTGTAGGGGTGTACTCTCTAGCAGCAATTAAGACAGTAACTGGTGATGAGTGGTGCAGTGTGGAACGTACTAGGTCGTGGTACCTCTGACCTTACTGGAAGTACTGGTTGCATAGGTGGTTACAATTCAGCAAAGATGGAGGTGTGTGTAGGGAGTGCTGGGTACTTGACACATCATTACCCTTATGGGGCAACCTGGAGGATCAACTACTCCCGCCGGTGCCAGTAGCGGCTCACACTTCTAAAAAAGAAAGCCTGGAGTCTTTCTAGTCCTATCAGAGTTTGGGGGTTGAGGGTTTAGCGGACAATGTTAATGCTATTTTTCCACGTGGTGTGTCGGCAGCATTACTGCTGTTAGCACCACTTTGGCTTATGGGCTGATCACCTTCAAGACCCTTCATCAGAGTTAGTGATACTGTAGAGGATTCAGAGACCAGTTTAATGCTGTTTGTCCAAGAGGTGGGTCAGCAGCATTACAGTTGTTAGCACCGTTCCTGTTCTAGGTAGATACGGTCCAAACTGTATCTTTCGTAAAACAGTATCTATGCAGGTCTTTTAGGTTGTGTTGTGCTTCCCGTGGAGGGAGAGCGAGGTAATACAGAATGGTGTATGAACAGGGTCATGTGGGTTAGGTTTTCAATCTCAGTTGAAGACGAGACTGTTAAGTTGCAGAATGTTTATTAGAACAACAAACACCTGGACTGCTCTTTCGTGTGTGTGTGCCAGCAACTTGAATTTTAGCCTCTTTGTTGTGTGTGGCAAGGGTACCCCTGAACTGACTGATTTAGGCAAGTAGGACTCACAGTTCACATTTCACAAAATTTATTTATTTTTCTGTGTTAAGTTGTGTATTTTCATGTTCTTGATTTTTAAATTGGGCTTCATGTCTTGTGGACAGCAAGATCATTAGAAATAATTACACATACAGTTATTCAAGACTAGCAAATGGAAGAGGAATCGACTATTGCTTATGTTAAGGAACCATCTTAACATTCACTGGGGGCACTTTTCACAAAGCTACAAGTTCAAACAAGTTCATAATAAATCACACATTATGTTTCACAAAGGATTTAATTGCAAGTGAATTTTTACAAGTTTACATTCATATTGCCTGTTGCGAACACGTGTACATCTTATTACGTATTTACAAATTTTAGATGGTAGGTAGGAAGCTTTACAAGAACCAGTAATTCCAATTTATGAAGTGATGTTTAGTTTGTTTTCTTCTTCTGAAGGTGATTCTAGAGGAAATGCAAATGTGCAAGGGAGCCTTCGAGCAGAGAATAAACTGCTATTGTAAGGTTATGTTTTATCTTGTACATACGAGTTTTCATGTACACTTCCCCTCAACAAGTAAATATTTTACGTGTCAATGACAAGTCTTGAAAATCTATGGGAAATGCTTGTTACTGACAACTTGTGATTACATGTGCTAAATTTTTAGGAATCTTACTTACAAGAATTGAACCTTCGTGAAATGGGCCCTACAAGTGATTTTGGGAAACCATGACAAGTGAAATCAGGCGGAGCCGCGAATCAGAAACGGGTCTTGAGTCTGACGTGTTACCGTTGCACCACATTGCTTGGGTTTTCTGGTTTCTAAATCACCAAAATTGACTATTGGAATGAAATTATTAAATGTTTTACCAAGCAAAATTGATGACCTACGACAGAGGAAGGAATAAAAAGTCACACAAAGAAAAAAATATTAATAACAGTACTAAAAAATAATAATAATAAACAAACATAAAAACAATAACAGACTTGGAATTCTTATCAAGTAAATACTGATGAGTAAAGAACTTCTCCATAGACACCAGACACATACAGCAAAACAAAATGACAAACATAACCAAGAAGACAATCAGTGACACCACAGATAATGCAACTCACGAACAAAAACCTCTAGATACCAAGACAACCAGAATAAATATTCATTAACAAACTGACTGAATAAAGCACCAGAAACATAGTTTTTTGTTGTTTTTAGTCTATGTTTCTAGTGCTTTATTCATTCAGTTAGTAAATATTCATTCTGGTTGTCTTGGTATTTAGTGGTTTTTGTTCCTGAGTTGCATCGCATCATCTGTGGTGTCCTTGATTTTCTTCCGAGTTATTTTTGTCATTTTGTTTTGCTGCTTGTCTCTGGTGTCCATGAAGAAATTCTTTCTTTACTCATCAGAATTTACTTGCTATTTTTAGTCAACCTATTATTCCACGTTTGTTATTACTTTTACGTTTGTTTATTATTATTATTGTTTAGTACTGTCATTAAGGTTTTTTCTATGTGTGACTGTTTGTTTGTATCTGTTTTATTTCTTCCTCTGTCCTAGCACATCAAAGTTGACTGTGTAATAATGTTTAAAACTTGTTTGTGCTTGTGGTTGTTAATTGAATTGGTTACTCGACAAACAGCCCAACTAGCAATTTTTGTAAATATTTTGCTATTTTCTTACATTTCTTAAGGAGGTGCACAGCCATGTGTTTACTTTATGAAGAAACCACACATTAAAGGACAGGGTTAGTAGAAGGGCCTAATTACTTTAACTTGACACATTCTTATAACTCTGTCCTATGGATTGTAGAAGTGGGGTCCATATGGCTGTAATTGTCCATATTCTGCAAAATTGTTGTGAGACTAGCGTATTAGGTCACCTAGTCATGCGGATGCTCATACATCTTAGGAAACTTGTTTGTGAAGACCTGTTTGTACAGGTGTACTGTAGTGCAACCTACCCGTGCATAGTGCCTATAATTTTCCTCTAGGTTCCGGGGTTCCTAATTTAAAATACCTCGACTAGCTATTTTCTCAGCGGCAGGAAACATCAGCTCATTCACTCTTCGTCGAGGGTACGAAAGAAATAAAGGAGACGGAGAAATCTATTCTGCTAAATATTCATCTGCCCGGCAATTTAAATAAGTTATGGCCATTTATAGAGAATAAAATACAACGTTAGTTGCAGGATGTTCACGCTATTTCCAGATTGATTGACCACACAATACAGATACACATGTCGGCACAATACCTCGCGGTGGGCCCTCGCCAAACTTGCTTAAAATTGTAAGTAAAGAAAAATAACTATTTCAGTTATTTTTAAATTAGGAACCAAAATATTTTACTTTGCACAGACTGCTGGCTCATGTTACCAGAAAACAAACCAAGTTGCTTGCGCGTTGCGGCCTCGCAGCAGCCTTGCCGCACACACCCGCTCACTTCCACCACCACCAAACAAGTAAAAAGCACGTGGCCGAGCTTCAACCGCCTCGTTGGCCCCGGCGGAAGTGCCCCCAGATATCACTATGCCAGCTACCCTCCTACCTACCTAGACCGTTCTTTAATTAACTGGGTTGGCTTCACTAGGAGATTTTCAATTTACCAATTTTAAAACAGTAACCCTCAATAAATACATAAAGGCTTAATTTCCTACTTATATATATATATATATATATATATATATATATATATATATATATATGTGGCGCTTGTTTTAAAGTTAACACATTCTTTTCTTCATAGGCTACTACAAGTCACATGACACTATAATACAAAGATTCCTCACCAGAGGCCACACTTAATACTAGCTATGAATGCTCTCACCTGTCATACACTATTTAATATTAATATTCATTATTACGACATATATTGGTTTGGCCCACCACTCCTTAACAAACAACAAGCTTTAACTTACAATTAAATATAAATGTCTCTTTGTTTCACCTTCCGTTGTCACTTATAACTAACACCTGTCTTTATAGATCACTTTGCGGGGATCTCGATGCATTACACATGCGCCAGGCAAGCCGGGCTCCCCCACACTTCCAGGCTACTCTGCAGTCCTATGTAAATGAAGCACCTCGCGACTTCATTAGATGTCTGCTAACACAGAGAATCGCGCATAAATCTGCAGTCGAGTTAGTGAAATTATGTTTACATTAACGTTAAGGTTAGGCCTAAATATTCTACCGCATAGAAAGAAATCGAATTTTGGAGAATAAAAGGGCGGGCCGGGCCAAGTACCCTTTTACAATACTTACAATTGTGGAGTCTAAAGTAAGGTCCAACTTTTGAGTTTTCTGTCATAACTCCTTAATGAAGCAAAATATAAATCTGAAAATAATCTCAAATTGTCATGTGGGTAATATGTGCCTAAAATTAAAATGTTGTAATGCTATTTGGTAATATTATACATATTGTTTATGTCTCCTATAAAATTTTAAAATGTCATCTTTGGCTCATCTTTGAGTAACTGCTTCAATTGAAAACAATTCTTAAACATTCAAAGTTATAAAAGGGTAAACTCTGCTTTTTATTATTAAGCATTTGTTTATTATATTTGTGGTACTTTTAAAATATGGATTGTTACCATGCAAACTGCATGTGTGTTGAACCAGTGTATTTGGTGTGAAGGGGCGGGGGGGTTATTGATCCATTAAGGGGGAATCAAAAGTTAAAAATATAGATTGTGAATGTTTACCTTAGCATTGTCAGTGAAATTATTTATGTGAAACTATGAAATTTTCAAAATGACTAATAATTTAAATACTGGGGTTACTTGGGACTGCAGGAAAACTTGGGACATTTTTTCAGGGATTTTTATTTTGTATGTTGTAGCTGTGAGTGAAGAAATCATGCTAACTATTGAGTGAAGAAATCACTCTAACTATTCAAGTAAGATATATCCGATAATGGTTCCTTTTATTTCTCCTTACTCTTTCGACTGCTGTGTGTAAAATAAAATGTCCAGAAAAAGTGTACCAAGTTTTCCTGCAGTCCCAAGTAACGCCAGTTGATAGTATAAAACTTGAAAAATGTGTAAGATTTATTTAATTATTTTTTAATTTTGATTCTGACCCCCTGACTACAAACACCTTCCTATTTCAGAGTTGTAATTCAGTGTTTTTTTATAACAGGTTTCACTTTGAAGGTCCTTGTGGAACCACAGTTCCAGAGGTGCTCGCTCAATAAATCTACTGATGTTTAACATGAAGTGTAACATCTGTAAGAAAATCGTGGTATGGTGGGTTTCCTGTCAATTTTTATTATGTTGTAGTTAAGTTTGAACTAGGTTGGGATTGTTGTCAAAGTTAACCTTTTACTAAGGCCTCACAACTGTTCGGTTGCACTTAAAACATACAGTATAGGGTAGAAGCCTGTTATACTGCGGGTCTTTTTTTGTTTTCCAACACCAGGATTATAATGGCCTCCTATTGAACTGTAAATACCTAAATAAAGATTTTATTAGAATCAGCAGTAGTTAGATATATATATTTTTTTAATACATAAAGAATAACTTGAAAATCATGTATATTGTAGGTATTCGAGTCTAAGACACAATCTAGTTTACGTTGAGTAAGTTACAGAGTTTACATGTAAGTCTAAGAGTCACAGTCTGCAAATGGAAATTGGCAGGGTGTTTCCATGAAAAACAATTTAGTGCTTTGTTTGAATATTATGTATTTTGCTGTATGCTACATAGGTGTCATTGCTTGAGAAAATGTTTTACAACTAAATTGTTTGTGAATGTAAGACATTATCAGCTCTAAGACATAGCCCACTTCCAGGTCTCAAAGTTACAAAAAAAAGTGCGTCTTATAAGTGAGTAAATACAATATTTTTTAGGGCAAATTGTAACAGTACGTATATGAAGTTAGGACTGTTCAATATTTAGATAATTATCTATATGAATAGTGAAAATATTTAATCGAAATCTTTAAATATCAATGTGTATATCAGTGTTACAATATTATCAAAATAACAGAAGTATCAATATTGGCAATATGTATACCAAAAATGACTTGGGTATTTAAACATATCAATAACCATCAATATGTAGATATATACCCATATCTAAACCGAAAAGGGGCCGTGTGGTCGAGGGGTCAGACCTCTTGCCTCTCACAAAGGTGATCCGGGTTCGATTCCCGGCAGGGTCGGTCCCCGGATTTTCGCATGTGGGAATCGTGCCGGATGATGCGGTGGGTTTTCTCTGGGATCTCCCATTTCCCCCGCACATTCATTCCGGCACTGCTCCATACTCACCTCATGTCACCCCTCTCCAGCGCTGACCAAAATCTGTCACTAAACCAAAAAATGTAGCTAATATGTAATTTTCTAAACATAGATACTATATCAATACGTTATCAATATCATCAATAATACCAAAAGTACAGGCGATATCACAATTTATTATATTGAACAGCCCAATACGAAGTACCGGCATGATGTGAAATGTGATTTTATAACCTAATAGTCTGCAACAGTTTAGTGAATGAAACCCTGCTTGTTCATTATTTTGAATGGAAACTCATTTTGTCATTGGTGTGTTGTTTGTTGCAGGGTAACGAAGTAAAAGACTGGCAAAAGAAGTTTTTTTTGTGTTAATAATATTTAGTGAAAACAGTTTGACCTATAACAACGTGATGAGACTGCTAGATGTCAGTCCAGCAATATTATTAGCAAGGCTAGATCTAAGAATTTAAGTTTCGGGAAAAATGAAGGGGGGGGGGGGTTTGTTTCCCACTGCGCGGGTGCAGTTTTAGGTTTGATTAATAGCACGAATAAGAATTCATTTAGCTAAATAATTTTGGTATTACAATATTTCATTTCATTTTTAAACATTTTCAGGAGCCTCATTTCAGAGTGAGGGGAGGAACAGGTAATCAAGTGCGCTAATAATTGCGGGTTTTTTTGGGGAGGGGGGAAGAAGTAGTCTTCTATTCTATGTGGGGTTTTGAAGTATATTGGGAAGAGGTACAGGGATGGGAGAGGGGGAAGAAGTGAGATGATCATCATCGTCATCTGAATTCACCCGTGGCTTCATATTATTTATCTGTATAGAACTACAATAAGATGCTTCTATTTTATACCAGGTTAACAAATAGATCTTGTACTAAACTAGAATAGTCACAGGGAGAATTAAGTGCAATACATAGAAGGAACAGAGTATTACATTGACAGTTACAAACACTTGAGAATTTATGGCATACGTGATAACAAGTGACGTTCACTAAGGAGTTTATTGTCAGGGTTTTATTATTTTGAAAGCATTCCTCCAACAAATACAGTGAAAAAGAGTGTGTATGTGTGTGTGCATGCTTGTGTATATAAAAAAATGTATCATATCTTGCGGCAGACACGTAAATTGTGATGCAGGTCTGATGTTATATAGAATTGTAGCTAATTTTGTTAAGTTTTTAGTATTTTCAAAAGCATGATATAAAGAGTCAGTTGTGTAGTTATATGTAACATTTTGCTAGAAGGAAAAAAAAGGAGTTTTTGTTTTTTATAATGTTGTATACTAGCGAGTGTAGCACTCTTTCATATGACAATAAAGAATGTATTTTTGATGTTGGCCACAACATATTCTGTTGATCAAAAATGTTGTTTGAAGTCTTATTATGTATCGTACAGTAGGTCTTTGCTTAATATCGCAAATTGGTTCTTAGGATGATGAAATTTTAGAGAAAATATTCACAAGACACTTACCTCCGTGTAAGAATTGATATTGCCTAATTGAAAATAGTAATTTATTTCTTCATGTCCATAGCTGTAATATTTTCTCCACATTTCAAAGTGTCCAAATTTGACTAACCAATTTTTATGTGAGTGTGTTGTGAGCCCTGGTGGAGATCAGTTACCTTTGACTGTTCACTGTAGCACTTTTGGCCATTGTTTTCTTCTGTGAGAAATGAAAAATATTGCTACAGGAATAAAAATGTGGGAAAAATGTATAAAAAAGTTTTCTAGGGGTTTTTTTTTGGTCGTAAAAATATTTATTAGCTCAGTTTTCAGGGTATTGATAAAACAGCGTAAAGCATGTTCTTTAGTTTCTACTTTTTTTAAAGATATTAATTTTTTATGCCTAAACAAGAGCTGACATCAAAAATCTGTCTGGCAGTTTTGCTTAAAATTGTTTTCTTGATTTTGGCTGATTTTTTCAAGGCAATAAATATTATGGTTTTAGCAGATTATGTAATTAACGAAATTCGGGTTAATTGACTTTTTAGTCGAAACTGTAAAATTTCTTGCTTTGAAAAAATTAGTTATCATAACAAAAAACCATCTTAAACAAAACCGCCAGACAGATTTTTCATATCTGTTCTCGTTTAATCTTAAAAAAATAACTACCTATAGTGAAAAGAGTAGAATGTAAAGAACATAGCCTTAGTGTGGGCCACAGCTAGATGGAGAAAAAAGTTAGTGATGGCATATGTAGGTAATACAGGTTCTGAAGTAGGCGACACCCTTAAGAGTGCGTGGTAGATAAATAAACACTGAAAACGTCAATTGATTTCTACGAATTTTTCGAAGCCAATATAGATAAAATACTCAATGACAATCCTAGATAATGGTATTTGCCAACTTTATGAGTAAATGTTTATCCAGAATTACTAATTCGTTATGACTTATGAGTGATCTCCTGCACCGCTGTTAAATGCAAGAGGTTCCGGCGTCAGAGATTGTGCCTCACAAGTTCGTAACACTGGCAACAATTTTATTTAAAATATTGGCTAAAAATATTGTCTAGGATTGCTATTGTGTAATTATTGCAAATTGGCTTCAAGAAACCTACAGTTACAGATTAATGCCTTTAGCATTGAATTATGTACCACACCCTCTTAAAGAGAATATTTTAATTAGACATATACTATGTAGGTTTTACAAGTTTCGAAGCAGGCAGCAGCCGTAAAAAGAACTTTACAATTGGTACCCCTTGTTTAGTGAAAGTTACAAACGGGCAATGTGCACATTTTTTAGTAGCACTCGCTTTTTAATCTATTATTTAAAATAAATGTATTTACAAAGAATCATAACTTATATTCTAATTATGATAAAAAAATAATAAGTTTTAAACTCCTGCCAAAATGTGCCTGCCACTTTTGTTTACTGCAGCAGTGATGCCTAGTCGTTTGAAGTAATGTAATGTGAATGTAATGAGTCAGGTATACAAAAACAACAGATTATGTATATTGTATCGTATCACAGTGTATGTGTGGATCTAGAAAAGTACCAGACAGAGTGTTTGTTGGTAATACATTTCCAAGAAAAGGAAACTAAGTGGAAAAACATGATTTCACGAAATTGAGTTGAGGATTTTTCGCCTAAATCAGTTATTTTCATCTGCAGATACAGTTTTCATTTTGTAAGTAATGATACCTAGTGATTTTGATTTTTATGTGTGATTTGCATGGAATTTCAACACTGGACTTCTTATAATTCTTAAGAAATTACTTCTATTAGCACCACACCTAACCTTCATTACAATACAGTGTTATATATTTAAAACACATTGCAACACAGTAAGCATTTTACAGTGACTAGAGGTCCAAAACAAGAAAGTGAAACTGATGACACTGACTTGCTCTTCAAATGTCCCGTTGTCATTATGCAGAAGGCACTGAACCTGCATGCAGACTTTCTATTGTACTGATTTCACGATTATGTTTCAAGCCTCTATCATAATTTTGTTGTATCCAGTTATTATGCCACACTTGAGATACAGTAATACAAGATAGATTTTGGAGGACTTGAATGTAGTATAGCATGCGTGCTGTAAAACCATTGCGAATTATTGTTTCTGCATAAAACCTGAGCAGGTAGGCCTATGTCACAAAATATAAATTTCATGTGCACAATATAATTTGAATTTCAGGTAAAAACTAAATTGTAATTACATACAGTATTTATCCCATATGTTAAAAGTAGTTTTCTAAAGACATACATAATTCAGATTGAAGAGAAAACATATTATAATGTTCAGAAATATTTGAATATTCATGTCACAAATAATTTAATTTACGTTACTTAATGACATATTTTAAGAAGTTAATAATATTACCTGTTTTACACATGGCATAGTCCTAAAAAAAAAAAAAAAAAAAAAAAAAAAAAAAAAAAAAAAAAAAAAAAAAAAAAAAAAAAAAAAAAAAAAAAAAAAAAAAAAAAAAAAAAAAAAAAAAA
>PNEQ01093293.1:12143-39625 GCA_003012365.1 Medauroidea extradentata | reverse complement strand
TGTGGGGTCGAGTGATACACACTATTTTAATTATTTTAAATAATGAAATTTAAAATAATAACAATAACTGTTACTGAGATTAAAGCAGAAAAGTCGTATTGTAAGACTAGTACCAATAAAAATACACTAAACATATTTGACAATGAGTTATACTGTTTTGAATTTTAAAACTGTATCACTTCACCCCAAATGACGGTACCAATTTGTTAGAGGGCCCTGCTTCGAAAAGGATAGTTGTTTAGATTAGCATTATTTGAGTGTTTGCTTGGGCAATGTTAATACATTGTTCAAGAATATTTGCCTCAATATAATTTAGAAATAAAGTTTGACTAATACATCTAACAGTATTGAATTTTACATTTTTGCTACATGTACGTGTTAAGTACCGGTATTGAATATAGGGCATTTTCTACCCACTTTGTAAAGATGTTAATAAACTATTGTTTTAGTCTAGAAATGTACCTATTTCTCTAGTTTTATGTATTCTTCAAAACTACTATTTTACCTTGTGTCATGTCCAGTTCCAAATGTAAATTATGGTCTTATGGATGAAAATAAAATAAATAAAATAAAATAAATAAACTGCTCGATTGAGGCTGACAGTCCATCATCACAGCTTATGGGAACAGGAGTTTACCTGCCACGTAGCGAAGACTGGCGTTTATGTGGTTTCTGCAAGCGGGGAGGGCGATCACGTGCCCGTGACACGGGCGCAGTGTTGGCGGCAGCAGAATAGGCGTCTGCGGCACACATAAGAACTATTGACGAGCTCTATAACCTTTGTGTCATTGGACATGTAAATAGGATCAAATTGAAGTGAATTTGAAATAATTAAATAAATAAAACAGGCAGAGAAACATAAACAAAGAATGCGACATATGTACCTTCCGACTAGCCAATCAGGCATGCACATGTGAATGAATCCACTGACAATATTGGAAGACCGACTGCACCACATATTGTAACATGTCACTGCATACTTGACAAATGCCGCGTTTTATCTGATTCTGACAGTGACTGTGTAGCTGAATTTACTGACGACTGTTCCCTTAGAGGCTGAGCATTCACCAACAGGAGAACATGGCCTCAAGCAGAAATCTTCCTTCGCGCAGCGCTGTATAAGAACTTTGATCACGTTGATCACACACTAGCTCCAGAGGCGTTCTTTGTAGTTTTATGGCCAAATTTTAGAAAATAATTTGTTAATTATAGTTGTTGCAAAATTTATATTGATCCAAGAAGGCGGCAGTTGTTTTATTTTAATCATTTATTAATATTTTAACTATAATTGTTAGTAAAATGTAATATTTAATTACTGGCTGGAGATTAATTATTTTTTATGCTGAGACAACGTAACGATAATCAAATTTTTATTTCGGCTATCTAATATTTCGCTACAGTAACGCTAGATAGCAGCAGATTCTTTTTTGTGTCGGTAATTCTCAGGTCAAGTGTAGAGATATATAGATTTTATTGTGGTATCTGCTCATCTCTCGGCCAGTTCGAAGCCATGGCGTACTGTATGCGAGTTTTGCATCGCCAGGTTAGAGAGATTTGTTCTCAGTTCTGTATCTTGTCATGTTGTTTGTGTATATTGTCGTGTTAGAATTGTTTAAGTCTTGTTTGTGCGAATTAGTGAACTGTAGGTCTATGTAGTCATTTTCTTAATGTTGACCTAATTATATCGAATAGAGGTCATTATATGCGGATAGCTATTTTCGCTAATTTTCATTTTTATATTTAAATTTCATTTAAATATTATTTGATGCTCATCATCTTTACTGTTCCGCACATTTGTCGTAGTATTAATGCATTAATTTATTTTCTTAAATTTGTATTGTTGATATTTTCACATGTTAAACATTCAGAAAGGAGTGTTTATGTTTTGCCAGCAGACACATATTACCTTAGTACTGTTTTTTTTTTTTTTTCCATAGTTAAGTTAAAATTTTATGGATTTGAATTGTGTTCGTCTTTCCATATGTTATCAGCAATTTCCATCTAGGCTTACATTGTGATTTAATTTACTGGAAGAGTCTTAAGACTGTCCAGTTGTGCAGATTCTTTGACTTTTTTTGGTGCAGAGTAGGTTGATTGACTACATTATTTATTCTTGTGACATAAATAACCTTATTTGGTAAAAGATTATATTTTTGGTATGTTGTATATCATAATACTTATGAAATTTGTGAAAATTAATTATAATTTCAATGATTTGAAAAGTTTCAATATTTCTAGTAGTTAACCATAGTGCTATGAACACAGAATATAATTCAACGTGTGATTTACATTGAGGGGCATTAGGTACTTATTACTTGTTCAGTACCAACCATTTGCATTTATACAAATTGAAGAAACTGGTGCTGAACATAGTATTTTGTATATTTAACTGTTTTATGTTTAAGTATGGCTTGGAAGGTTTACAGTTTGGGCTGTATGTATCGTTATAGTGTGGTACAAACAGCCTTACATTAGGCCAGGGGGCATATGCTCGAGTTTTCAGTTGCATGCAAGTTGGATTGTCGAGTGGTCATTTTCGGAATTGTTTTAGTGTTCAACAATTAATTCTTTTAAGTTAAAATCGAAAACCCTTTCTCCATGTCTTAAAAAAACATCACTCTGCTTCCAAATCGCATGCGACTGAAAACTCGAGCATAGGCCCCCATTTGTGAAAAAAAAATGTTTTCTCCGTGTCTTAAAAAACACCCTTCGGTTTACAAATAGCATGCAACTGAAAACTCGAGCATAGGCACCCTGGATTAGGAATGGTGTCAGTCTTGAAATATTGTAAAGAACCATTCCAGCGTTCACGTGGGGAGATTTCCTAGATTGAATGGCTTCTACTAGGGTTTGAACCTGAGTTCTCCCAAATGAGAGTCAAACATGTTACTTTTCCTTTACCTTGCTCAATTTATTTGCTAACAAAATAACAGAAGAATCACGATAGGACAACTTGACTTGCCAGAAAAAATGGTTCTTCAGTCCACTCCTAGATAGTTCAATTCGGATTGATCTATTTCTCTAAACGTAGTAATTACGCCTAGATACTCATTTGTATATATGTCCGTACTCCTAATATTCTTCCTTGGAAACCTAATAATTTACTTAAAGGTGGCCTCAGTTTATTAAGATAATGTCGAAGATGAATTGAAAGAATTGATGTGGAGAATTTGAGGAGCTGGGCAAATTGCTAACAGTAAGAAAAGGAAAGGATTATGAAAGGGACACTAAAGAGTTGTATGAATGGATGATTCACTCGTTTGCGTGACAATAAGTTGGTACCTACTCAAAGTTTGGATTTCTTCTTGGCATCAAGATTATGTATTGCCATGCTGAAAGTAACTGCTGGAAAATAAATTAGAAAATTATGCGAGTGTAATATATCAAGGGCATCAGGTATAGGTACAAATAGATTTTAGGTTGCAGAATGTTAGTAGTGTTACCTCTTCTTCAAGAATGTGGCAGCAGAGGTAACTAAAACTACAAATTTATATTTCACAGACATTTATGAAATTTAATTTAATTTTTTATGTTTGCCTACGAATATTTACACTCCTGTGAGTCTTTATACTTCATTTTTCTTTATTTGTATGTGTCTGAATACACATTTGTCTCAGATGGCATTGTTAAATTAAGTTCTGAAAAACATTTCACCCTGCTGCATTACATTATTATTGTTAATAATAACTGTTTAGCGACTACTCAAAACAATAGTTGAGACATAACTTTCTGGACACAATTTCCAGGGGTTGGTAGGATTACTCCACAGGACGCTTGCCAGTGACATTGGGTGATCTGTTGACAGCAATTCCACCAAAACAAAGCTTAACAATTCACACGGCAAAAACTGAAATGTCTTACGATTTATTCTTGTGCTTCTAAAACCTATTTCTAGAAGCACAATTTTTATATCTCTTTCAAAATTACATAAACAAACTTTAGAAAGTCTAAATATTACAGAAAACTTGTATTAGTCTAGATAGTATATTTAGCTGCGCAAAACAAATTGGAAAGGCAACACACATATTAATATATTAATACCATAAATAGGCCTACTATTTAAACAAATAGCCACAAAGATACAAGCTGACAAGATATGTGTACATATGAAGAAGATTGAAAAGCTTCTCAGGTTTAAAACTTTTTAACACCCTTGAAGTTAATCTCAAAGCCTAAATATGAAGCATACTAAGAACTGTAAATATCATCTTTGTCACGTAACTTGGTTATTTTTAAGGGGGGGGGGGTGGTGTTGTTCTAAGGGGTAGGTCTATAAAAGGCCTAAAGGAGTAAAAAGTGACTTTTTTAATCTGTCTTTTACCTCATGGTCATAATTATAATGCTCAAAACTTATCTTAGGCCTATATTGTTATTTTAAGAACGACTAAAGATTTATAAAAGTTCGATGCATTTTATGACATTGTATCATTAGGCCTAAAAGACATTTATATATCTTAACCTTAGGACTGAATAATTTTGTCTAATAAACTCCTTTTTTATGTTTTTATTGTAAAAGGTTAGTATTTTGTATTATCATGTAATGTTGTAACAGATGTGTGAACTGTCACCTCATAATCCTCTGGACAGTCTGTTGCAAAGCCTTGGCTTATGGAGGCATTTAACTAATAACTAAAAATTAAAAGTTCTATTTATTAGGTTATATTATGGATTGTTAATTTGAGTAGTTATCACATGTTATAAATGCAGGCAATTTGTGTCCATATCAGTAAATTTTGTAAAAATATGCTTAATTGGTTACCAGTAATTAATTTAAATTTTAATTGTGAAAGTAAAAGTAACTTACATTACTGGAAGACAGAGCTTTTCTGTTACTGTCGAGAAATTATGGGTAGATATTCCACTGTTTGCCAGTAGTTAGGTCCCAGAGATGTCGAGGGATTGATTGTTTAGGCCTATATGTTAACTATTATAACAACTTTGCTGTCCTAGGTGCAGTCAGGTTCTTTTGGGATAGAGGACTTATATAAATAAATAAAATAAAATTTTTTAATTTATTTACAATCAGTGTAAACACCCTACGTTAGGTATACAACACTCCTGGTTCACACTTTTCAAATAAACACTTGCAGGTAAACTCCCTAAAAGCTTAATTTACTAGGTACTCTAGTGTATAATTAATATCATCTTAAATCAGTCCTCCGACCACATATTTTTCTACTAATAAATGTCTCACAATGCACAGCTACAGTTCAACCTGTTCGTCCACTCTCAACGTTATCTCGCACTACTCGAATGTCACAATCATCCACACCTTTGTAGCCTCTCCTCTATCTTCTGGTTCTGTCTCGTCCCTCACTGCCAAGTCCGTTCAGAATACTCACCAGCTGAATGCCGCAATCACTCAGTCTGTGCACGCAGTGGGCCAGAATATTCTCAGACCTCACCGACCATGGTGGTTGATGTTTGGTAAGTTGCTACGCTGAACTTTGTAGGTGTTGCAGGAACATTCAGTTGCGCCTTAATAGAATTCTCGTCCTGGACAACTGACAGGTGCCCACCCATTCAGAACGCCTGTGACGTTAGCTAGGTATGAGTGGCTTGCATCACCAGGGACTGGAAGTTGAGGGAAAGGTGGTGGGTGCAGTCCACTGACTAATCACTTGACTGGAGATAGTGAATCAGGGGGAGGGGAAAGAGGAGGGGTGCAGTTCGCTGTCTCGACACCAGGGTTGTAGGTAGCGAGCAGCGGGAGGGGAAGGTGGTGCGGCCCACCGGGCTATCCTGCCCAATGCCCTCGAGAGTGCTGACTCGTATCAAAATGAATGTGGAAGGCTATTGAGTGCAAAATCTTTAGTTTCAGGATCTGATCTGGTAAAAAATTAAAATGCTTTAAGCTTTTTAGGACAAATAATATGAGAGATCTGTTTCCTAGAAGTCGTAGTTTTGCCATTGAGAGACATTTTGGTAACTGGAACAATGTGAAATTTGTGTAAAGTATATTTTTGCTCTTTCACTCTCTGTTGAGGTCTGAATGTGTCAGTGACTGATGCTGATATTTTCTTATGACGTAATGTCGCATCAAATGCTTCCGGAACAGTGGATTTTATAATGCTACCTGACTGGAGCTATTGAAACTTTATAACATGTCTGCACATGCTGTAGACATTGCATTTCAATTAACAGTCTAGTATGTGCTTTAAGATAACAAGCAATTATATTAGTCTGTGGCTAGACATTTCAATTTAATAGTTGTATTAAAATAAAATTTGGTCACATTATTTATTCATAGCAGGTGCAACCCTTGCTAGTTGTTACAGTGCACAACTAAACTATGTTGGCAGATGTAGTAGGCCTAGTGATGCTAATCCAGGGAGAAGATTTTCATCCTGGTATTTCATATTAAAGAAATTTGTACACAGAATAATTTAGTAAATTTTTATCTTTACAAGGGTGCTGTACTGACATTAAACATTTTTTTATTGTATTTAGTATTCGCTCCTTGTTTTGCATGTGCAATTGGAATCTGGAGCATAGCCAGGGGTGGGAGATTTGGGGGTTCCAACCTTTAGCCAAAAAAATATTGGAAAAAAAAATTAAAATGCATAATATTTTTGCATACTCATGTTTCGTTAAGAAAGCTGTTAAAATAGACCTAGCACTTTTTTGCTTATTGAAATTCAAATTTTTCCAGGGGGGAGGGGGTGGACCCTCTGCTTTACAGGGGTGGTCAGTGTTCATTATATTACTATCAGGTTAAATCCCTGCTTTTCACAAATGCTGATTACACCACTGATTGGAATGGTTAATAGTTTTCAGTTACTGTGTGTGCCTAAGAAAGTTGCAGGACTTTTTTCTGGTTCATTACTAATTATTCTTAACATTTAACTTGGGATGCCATTGTTTTGTGTTTGGTGTCACTTTCAAATTGGTGTTGTCAGACCAGTCAGTAGATGCAATAGTCTTCCAGATAGCATTTGCTTACACGACCTTGAACAGTGTCATATGTACTAGTAACAATTATATCTTAAGTACCTGTTGTTAATGATAACACACATTGTCTTCATATGGTGCAAGTATGAATTGAGTGTAGCTTGGTGTGGGCTGCAGTTTGCAAATTTTGTAATGGCAGCAAAGTTATTTTAAAATCTTGGATTTTAGGCTAATAAATTAGTGGACTGTTCTACAAGTAGTATTGTACGTGTGCAAAATAAAATGTTTTTGAACTGTTGTGTGTGTATTTTTGTATTATCACTGAAAGCATATTAAATATACTTAAATATAAGCACTACACCAAAGATCATTCAATCCTAATTTTTTCTGGCTTCCACATTTTGAGAAAATTTGAATTTTTGCCTTAAGAATAATTTATCTTCTAACTTGTAAGAGTAATATATGTCTTATAACATTGCAAATCCAAAGTTAATTAAAATATAAAATCAAACATTTCATGATAGTCCTAAAAGGAAGAGCATTATTTGCAAAAGTCATTAATTTTTTCTAAACTTCCCGCCATTTAATTGTGTTTGATCAGAAATAGCTTTTTTTTACTGTCACATTTTTCAAAGAAGTAAGGGTAGCGTCACCTGCTTTCAATGTGATTGAGATGTGTTAAATGTACCAATCCTTCACATTATTATTGCTTTTGGTAAAACTATTTAGTTACTAGAAATTTGATTTTGTCAAGCAAGTAGTTTTCTAAATGTTACAAAAATTAATATTTTCCTTAACTTGGAAAGCATCTGCAGGACTTCCTATGTGATTTGGATCATGAATCCCCAACATCAAACATTATATTTTCACCTTAGTAAACACCTTTTAAATTTTGTCAGTACGTTTTTGATGGTGACAATGAATAATATTTCTATTTGGTAAATTTGTTTTTGTTATGTTAACATTTAAAGGTTAGCAACTCTATTTCATAGAGTTCTTTTTTTTTTTGGGGGGGGGGGGAGTGTCATAATGTTGTAAGTTGAGTCGCTCACAAGTAAAAATTGTCATGTTCAGTTGGTTTGTAGTAAAAATGAAGTGTGTTTATTTCAACAATTTATTTTAGTACAAAGTGCCTAACCTTATCAGGTTATTGGCCCAGACATGTGTAAAGAGATGCACTTGCAGGTAATTTGTTATTACATAATACGTCATTTGTTGATGGAAGAATGTCTGGTCGGACGTGTGAATAACAGGTCATAAATTAAAAGTTAAATAAGGACACATCGGCCAGACTTGTAACAAACTACGCGAGTGCAATGGAGATTCACATAATCAAGTTGAAGGGAGAATCCAATTGGAATATTTGGAAATTCCAAATACTTGTTGCAGCAGAAGCAAAGGAACTTCTTGATGTCATGACGGGTGAGGTTAAACTGCCGGCTGAAGAAGGTAATACTAGAGATAGTTGGAAAATGAAGGACTAGAATGGAGGAAGAAACCATTATTCATATTTTGGATTGCAAAACTGCCGTTGAAATGTGGAATAAACTCTTGACAGTATATGAGCAGAAATCGGAGACGTCAATTTATTTACTCCATGAACAGTTCTTTAGTTTTCAGTACGAATGGAAAGGGATGGCAATTCATATCTCGTCTATAACGGATATTGTGACAAAACTAAAAACTTTTGGGGAAGAGATTTCAGATCGTCAAGTTATTACGAAAATGCTAATGTCTCTTCCAAAGGATTTTAGGAATTTTGTATCTTCGTGGGGAATCTGTTGAGCCTGGTAGACAAACGCTAAATGAATTGACATCTCAAATTATTATTGAGGAAAATAGGTTAAATGGTTTACCTAGTTCCCAAAATCAAGCCTTTCAGAGAACTTGCACTATATGTAACAAAAGTAATCATACAACTGAAAAATGTTTTAAAAATAATTTTTATTATTTTTATAATAAGCCTGGTCACCTTAAAAAAAGACTGCCGTTTGTATTTAAGTTTAAGCAAGGCTACAAATGTCAATAAAGAAAAGTTAGCACAAGATAAGGTTTACAAAAATGCCTCTGTTAGCATAGCAAATGTTATTAGTGAGGCTATCAGACCTGAAAATTTTTATTTAGATAGTGGTGCCAGTGAGCACATGTCTCCTCACAAAGATTATTTTACAAATCTTAGAGAATGCTGTAAAACAGTAAAGATAGGAGACGGAAGGCAATTGAATGCATTAGCTATGGGTTAACATTGTATGCTATGTAGCTGACAAAGAAATACCATTTGTATTGAATGGTGCTTCAGGGTACCAGATTTGAAAATTAATCTGTTTTCAGTCGCTCAAGCTTTAGCAAAAAGACATGTTTTAACAATATCACAGGGAAACAACTGTAAATTAATTAAAAAAAAATAAAGTCATGGCAGAAGCAGAATTAGGTGGAAAAGTTTTTGTGGTAAAATTAAAGGTTCAGGAAACTGCAGCAGAAGCACTTGTTAGTGTAACTAAGAAAGAACACATTGACTCATGGCACAGAAAATTTGCTCATCAGAATATTAAGCATGTGGTAGACATCCTATCGAAACTTAATATTGAGTACAATGTGGATAATGACAAGCCATTTTCTTGTGAATCTTGTATTCAAGGGAATCAGCATTGTCTACCTTTTCCACCCAGTACAACGAGAACAGAAGAGGTATGTCAGATTTTGCATGTTGATTTATGTGGTCCTTTTGAAACATCAAGTTTTGGTGGATCAAAGTATTTCCTGTTAGTAAAGGATGATTATTTACACTTCAGATTTTGTTTCTTTGTTAAACAGAAGTCAGATGTTCCTGAGCTAATAAAAGGATATATTATATACTAAGGGCTGAAAGGGATTCAATTAAGAGAGTGAAAGCTATAAGATCTGATAATGGGACAGAAGTACTCAATAAACAAATGAAAGATTTTCTGTCAACAGCAGGAATTAGGCATGTTATATACTGTGTTATGGTGTTGGTAGTCGTGTGTGCGTGGCACAAGTAACTGTTACGGCACGAAATGAGCCAAGGTGCGGTTGCCTTGACTCGCTTGATACCACCTCGATCAGGATCATGTCAGGCTGTCTGACGGTGACGTGCAAATAGAGTAAACACTACAAGGCATCAGCTAACAGCTCCATATTGTCCAGAGCAGAAGGGACGTGTAGAGAGGGATATGAGAACTATAGTGGAAGCTTCAAGAACTATGTTATTTGAGTCTGGATTGGATAAACGTTTTTGGGCGGAGGCAGTTCATACCGCTGTCTATACAATAAATTTGACAGAAACAAGCTCTATCAAAGAAAAAACTCCTTATGAGATATGGCTTAAGAAGAGCATAAAAATTTATCTTAGGGAATTTGGATCAAAGGTATTTGTTCATATCCGTGACCAAAAGAGAAGAAAGCTGGATCCTAGGTTATGAGATTAGTTCGAAAGCATATAGGAATTGTTTTCCAGATGAAAGAAAGGTGGTAACAACTCGAAATGTAATTTCCCCTTCAGGGAAACCTACTCATAAAGAAGTCTCAATTCCCAGCACAAAAAAAAATACAAGTGATCAATGAAAAACTGGAAAGTCTACAGCTGATGTAAATGGGTGTGAAAGAAAAGCTGAAGAAATAGGAAGTCCAGATACATCAGACAAAAATGAAAATGGTGATTTCCATGGATTTCATCCCGAAGATATTTTATGTCGTCAGGAACTGATGAAGGAAATCCTACAACAGAAGTGGACACAGTTCAAGATCAGTCACAAGGGTCTAGAAACTTAAGACAAAGGGAAAATATTAAAATGCCATCTAAGTATCAGGATTTTGAAACCTATTTGATAGCTTCATAAGAAGAAGAGCAAACTTACAGCTAAGCTGTAAACTGATTACATAGAGAAAATTGGGAAGCTGCAAATAAAGAAGAACAAGATGCAATAAAAAATAATGAAACATGGATCGAAGTAAAGCTGCCAGAAGGGAAGAAAACCCTACATACAAAGTGGGTTTTTCGTACGAAGCAAAAAGGCTTGTCTTGTTGCCCGTGGTTTTCAAGAAGAGAACAATTTTTATTTTCATGAAATTTTTGCACCAGTGGCAAAACATCTCACTCTTAGAACCATGCTAGCTGTTGCTGTAAACATGGATATGAGAATTCATCAAATGAATGTAAAAAATGCATTTTTACATGGGAAAATTGAAGAAGAAATTTACTTGAAGAAACTAGAAGGAATGGATGAAGATGGAAAGGTTCTGTTTCTAAAAAAAAATCCTTGTATGGGTTGAAAAGGTCTCCTAAAAATTGGAATTCAACATTTAATGAATTTATGCTGCATGAAGGTTTTACAAGATCAAAAGCAAATTATTACCTGTATGTTAAAAACCTTGGAGGGAAGTTCATCTACACTTTGGTTTATGTGGATGATGTATTAATTTTTTGCCAAGATTTGAAACTTATTGAAACCTTAACAGAAAAACTTAAATCTGTTTTTGTATGAAGGATTATGGAATCAAGATAAATTATTTAGGGTTAAACATTATTCAAGATTTGTTAAGAGGCATAATTGAAATTGATCAAAGTTATTATTTAAAATCAATACTTGAAAGGTTCGGTATGACAAATTGCAGACCAACATCAACACCTCTGGATCCAAAATGTAAAATGAGTGATCCTATACCAGTGAATGAAGGGTTAGGAAACAAATGTAGAAGCATCATTGGATCATTGTTGTATGCAGTTATGAGAAACCAGACCTGATTTGGCATTTTCTTTAAATTTTGCTAGTAGATGGCAAAGTCAACCAAGTGAAAATCTACTTATATTCCTCAAAAGGATTTTGAGATATGTTAAAGGGACTGTAAATCTCAAACTAGTGTATAGCAAGAATCCTGAGACTCCAACTGTAGAAGGTTTTGTTGACTCTGATTATGCAGGTGATCCAATAGATAGAAAGTCAACAACTGGCTTTCTGTTTAAAGTTATAAGATGTAGTGTTTTGTGGAACTCATCAAAACAGAAGTGTGTAAGTTTATCATCAACTGAAGCTGAGTAAATCACATTGAGCAGTGCAGTTAGTGAAGTTTGTTGGATCAAGAATATACTCCAGGACATTGGAATATCACTAATGTTTCCAATAACCATAAATGAAGATAATCAAGCAGCCATCTATGTTGCCGGGAATCCAGCATCTCATCATCAAATGAAACATATAGATACAAGATACCATTTTTTACGAGAGAAAGTGCAATGTGGACTAGTTGATCTGAAATGTATAAGTACTAAAGAACAGATTGCAGACAATTTAACTAAAGCAGTTTCTTAAATTCTCCTTGATAAGTTTTGTAAATCTGTAGGACTGGTTTAGTTTTTCTTAGTATAGAATGTATGAATTATAATTATTTTTTCATTGGTGGAGGATGTTGGTGACAATGAATAATATTTTTATTTGGTAAATTAGTTTTTGTCGTGTTAATGTTTAAAGGTTGGTAACTATTTCGTAGAGTTCTTTTTTTTTTTTTTTCTGTCATAAAGTTGTAAGTTGAGTCGCTAACTAGTAAAAATCTTCATGTATGACGAGGTCTGTTCAGTTGGTTTATAGTAAAAGAAAGTGCATTTATTTCAACAGTTTCTTTTATTACAAAGTGCCTAACCTTATCAGTTTTAGGTATACGTTATGTTGAGACACAAACATTTGCCTTGAAAACCACTTTTTAAAGTGGTTCTCAGCTCTTAACTGCTTTCCAAATTTTGGAAGATATAATAATGAAACATAAAGATCATTTAGTCTTGGGTGAATGAGGGCAAGTACATACAAAAATTGAAAAAAAAATTAGGTAGTCAAGGTTTTTACCCTTAAATTTACTGTGATTAATATAACATAACAATTTCCTTCTGTCATTTGTGCAGTTGTTTTGAATTACTTTCTGAGTAAAATCAGTACGTAGAATTAATTTTCAGACATTAAATTGCTGTAAGTGCATGTGGGTTGCACTTGCCTCTTAAAGCGGACAAGTGCATAAAGTTCTGTCATCATTGCAGGAATCACTACATAAGATTATGGGGCCAAATGCATATAAATAGCATTTCTTAACTTCTACAGGATTTTTACAGATTTAAAATATCTGTAATAGTTTAGGAGGTATGCAATTCTATCACACACAATGTTAGAGGAGCATATCAGTAAAAAACTTAAGTCGTGTTAAATGTGACTCAAAATAACATATATTGTGGGTTAGGACACAATTTATATTATGTCTGAAACTCATGGACCTGCTGTACATACATTACCTACATATCTGAGCCATTGGTTTACACATACGAACAACTAAAAATCAAAATCAACACAGTATTAGAAAACATGAAAAAAATACAATACAATTACAAATCCACATTTTCATTAACAGTATTTTACATTCCAAATATACCCATATGAAAAAAGTCAGTGTTCATTAAATTACAGATTATTGAATGCTATATGATAAAAAGGAAGCTGTAAATTTGAGTTCTCCTTTGCGACCAAATACTGGTTGTGGTAAAATTGACACAATGTCATCATTACCAATTTCACTTTCATCGTCATTGTCAGGGTATCTGAATGTAATAATAGATTTTGTTTCAGATGTTTTCCTAACAAAATGCACGACAGGATGCCCTTCATTAGTAAGTGAAGTAATCTGGCCAACACTGTTGGAAAAATCATTAGCTTCAACCATTTCCTGTGTTTCTCTCTGCAAGCTGTTGTAAAGTCTTCCTCATCAGTTGATTTTGTGCTAAAATCATCATCTGAAGATTCAGCTTCATTTTTTTTCTGTTTGGTAAGTCCAGTAAGCCTACTTCTCTTTTTTTTCCCCTACATTCTTAAAAATTTTCTCTTGTTGCAGAATTTTCATTCGCTCGACCATTTCTTCTCTAGTAATTACTTCGGCTCCATCACAAATTCTTTTTCTTTTCACTCTACCTTCTGTTGATGCTGAAGGACTCTTCATGGATGCCAACAAAAGTTCTTCAAAGCTAACACTGTTTTGTCCCTTGTGTGGAGTTGAACCTACCTCTGCAGAAGACCGCGATGATAACAGACTATGTTTAGGATTCGTAAGCCTAGACACACATGGAGAAGATACATAATCTAGAGGTGCGAGTTCCTTTACAGCAGCATCTATAGACTTTGGTACTGGAACAGGACTTGAGCTACTCACACAGTCATTTTCTGCTTCTGTTACAGCAGCATCTGTAGACAGTGGTGATTTGAGTGCACTATTTGTAGTAATAAAAACATTTTCAGTGCAACTAGGCTGTTCATTAGACGTGGATGGTAGTGGCAATATCTCTTCAGTAGGTACAGTTCTAGTATTCCTAGATTTCCAGCGTCTGAGGGCTGTTGAATCAAACTTCTCTTCTGCTATAACTTTATCATTAAAAGGGTAAATCCCAGTCTTCCTGAAACCACATGAGATTATTTCAGGGTTGGTCTCCATCCATATCTTCCCCACTAGTTGAGAAAAAAATCTTCTTGGAAAGTTTCTTGCCTACATGCTTACGCTGCCAGGATGTTAGCACAGCATCCCACCTCACCTTCAAGGACTTCATGACACATAAGTCCAATGGCTGCAGCAAATGACTACTAGGGGTGGTAACTTCAAGATGGTGACTTAGCATCTCTCACCATTTCAATAACCTCCAGCCTAACATGTGTTGAATGACCATCGCAAAAAAGAATAACTGAACTTTCATTCCCAATTGCCTTTAAAAAAACTACCCTTAAAATAGTTTTCAAACACATTTGTTTGCATCCACCCATTTGGTGTAGCTGTATGTTATGTTCCAGGTTAGGCATCTTCTTCATCTGCTGTCATCTGATTCCAAATCTTCTTTCCTTTGAAAATAATGAGTGGAGGTGTTTTTTCACCAGCAGCATTGCATGCAAATAGTACTGTAGTAATCTCTCTTCCCGCAGTGCTCGTCATTCTACTACACTGAACTCCAACTGCTCCCACTACTTTCGTTTTGGAGGGATCCTTGCAGAAACTGGTTTCGTCCAGATTCCATATTAAATGTGGCTTATCCTGAATCTCTAGTTCATCAAGGGTCTTATTCACAAGCTGAAAATAATCGTACACTACAAATGAGTCACAACTTTTTCTACGTGCAATCTCAACATTTTTAGGTTTCTTCACAGACAGTTTGTGTCTCTTCATAAAACCAACAGCAAATCTTTTGATGGCATGCCATTAGTAAATATGGTATTTGGATTTGGTTTTTGTTAACATACTCGCCCACTAGAAACATTATTTAACTCCGCGAAAGACCAAAACCATACTTTTCCATGCATTTTAAATTTGCTGCCATTTTCTTCTCTTGTTCAAGTTCGAAAACAGTAGCTCGGTCATGTGATTTGGATTTCATTCCACACCGTCCTTTAACGTGATCATTGATTGTAGATAATGGAATACCATAATGTTTACTTGCACCACATGCTGATTTACATTCACTTTTCACATCAACAGCCTAGGTTAACATCTCTCGAGTATACTGTGAAGTCCTTTTTGGGTCTTTCAAACATAATTTCTAACCGTTTTTCTTATAATTTATCATACAATTACTATCGGCAAATGTCAGCAGCGTAAGGGGAAATGCATACTATGATGTGCACTTACCTCATATGAGTGACGTGCACTTGCCCCACTTATGCAAAATTGAGGGGTAAACACCTTAAATAATTTTGTGCAGTATGCAGCACACAAATAGTCCAAAAAACAGAAAATACCACTAAAAACTTCACCAAAAACACAACTCATTAATGTTTACACCACACACAAGCTGGATGTCAACAGATATAAACAAGTCAACAAACTAAGCAAAGATAGTTACAACACACAATGGCATTGTAGCATTGTTATTTCTTCCATGATTGGTACTAGTGCTGTGAATAAGTGATTGAAATATTAATGACAGTCCCTTACACACCTATTGAAAGCGGTAGCACCTGTATATCTATGGTTAATTTTTTACATTGTTATGCACTTGCCCTCATTCACCCTACATGGAGTATTTTCCAGTTACTTGTGTTAAAATATCTTGCTTCCCTCTAGATAAAAAAAAATCCTTCAAGTTGGAGTTTTTGAAAGCATAAAATTTGTGGAGCTAGGCGTGCCATAAAAAAAAAAGAACAAATTAAAAAATCATTGCCAAACTGGGCTGTTATTTCCATGGAAATTCTTGCTTGTCATAGGTTTAATTTTACCATAGCAGACCAGACACTCAGAACATTTTTTTATTGCTTAACTTTTAATTGTTGATTGTTACTACTGGTATGCTTTTCTGTTCTGCACTTTCTAATGGTAGTGGGAGTGTTGGGTATCCCTCTCATTCTTTGATATTCTTCACTTGCTCTTACATAATGCTGCAAGGTTGTATTGTACAAACTCCCGAGTTTTCAAGCAGCAACAACGTAATGCAACAGGTGCTGATTGTGTGCAAAAATGACTAAATTAAATGGTGTCGAGCTAGTTTAACTCTGAATGGAGATAAAGATTTATTAATAAAATATATGTAAAAAGTAGTAAAATTTTTCTACTTGTTTTACTAGATAACTTAATATTTCAGTAATAACTAAATTAGTAGGCTAAGTACACCTTTAAGTTGGTGGTGTAAGTACTGTAAAAGTTAATCAAACAGCTTTTGCATTCATGTTTTATACTTACACTTAGTAAATTAAAGTAATAAGTATAAACTGGATGTTAATTGTAATTGAATTTTATGTTTTTTTTTGTACGTAATGTATGTTCTATTGCTGAAAATATGCAGTAAAGTACTTTGCCCAATATTGAGACAGCTACTTTGCACCACAAATTTGTGTTTTAAGTATGTGTTTGCTGCCACTTAGACTAATGAAGACTTCAATTCTCACATCTTCAGTAATAAACAGTGCATTATAGTAAACAGTCTCTTGGAATTTCCATGTGAACTAAGTTAATTGGATGGTGGAACATTACCCAGGTGTGTGCAGAGTAACCTCACTTTAAAATACAGAAGATATGGTATAATTATTTTAGTTTGAAATTTTTTTGAATAAATTATTGTAAAATGCTTTGTACACTAAGTAAGTCAATTCTTGTCCCAAGTCTGAAGTGTGTGTTTTTGTGTGGGCTTACCGAAGTTGGAGTTGCAGTTCCGTGATTTTAAGTTTACGTTTGAAAAATTCTGGAGAAAAGTACTAATGAATTTGTAACCACAACTTATTGTGCAAGTTGTAAGCAAGAACAGTTTTTGATCTGAAAGTTTTTAGCTGAAATTCAAATCCTTTGTTTCTGTGTAAATGAATCTTTGTTGTATTAGCAGCCCAGAACTATGTAATCTTGAGGTTCCAAGATAATTGTCGTTTACCGTTAGCATTCTGAACATTGCATTGTAGAGAGGGCTAGGACAGATTCTTCTTCGAGCTCTCTAGCATCTTTACGTAATTTCAGAGTTACTCTAGAGCTGGTTAATAATTTTCTAGAGGAGGCTTGGCCACTTCTAGTCCCTTTCCTCCCTCCCTCCTAGATACATCCATGTCATTTTCATATCTTTTTTTGTGTCTCTGTTAAATAGCAGGAAAGTGTATTATTTCGCATTGTCAGTGATTCCAGGAAGAGACGGAAGGGGTAAGGAATTAGCTTTTCCTTGCAATAGGCCAAGGTTGAGGGTTTTCTACAACCAGGAAAACTGAAACCTCAAGGAAAATTATAAAAAATTAATGTGGATGTCAGACACAGGAAAAATTTGTTGAAATTTTCCTATGGGAATACCAATAAAAGTGTGACATGACAGTGCAACATCTAGGGTATCATGTCACTATTAGTCATTAATTTCTAAGAAAGAATTTATTGACTTAACTATAGCTGCATATGAAGATGACTCAAGTTTACCCTTTAAAACAGAAAAAAAATGTGACTCCAGAAAATTGCCTAGGCAATGTCTTCACCGTGCGTGCCAAATTTTTATGTTTGTTAGGGCTGTGACTTAGAGTGGGGTGGGGCTTACAACTGTTGCTGTTATGTTTACTTAGGCTAATATGCGTCATTCCATTTTAAATCAGCACATGCCTTTTGCATAACCATTTTTGTTTTTTAATGAAACTTTATGTGAAATATATATATAATACTTGAAGAGTAAATAATCATTTTTAAAAATTTTTTGCACAAGATATAGGCTATATGGTCAACTGCCATGAAGAAAAAAGTGACATTTCATGGTCACTTTTGGGGCTGAATTCAGAGCATCTTTCGATGGTTATCCACTCACCGAATGGCTGTTCTATGAAAAATACTCTGTAGAGACGTCTTTCGGTGGTTGGTTGACCACTGGATATAACTTTCGCACCAGGTGAAAGTGAATGAGCTCTGACGCTTATTTGAAAGCCTATTCACTGTAAAGTAAACCATACAGCTAGCATTTTATATGCATTATTATTCATATAAAACATTTTCATTTGTTCTTGCAAAGTGTATAAAATATTCGTGCCACTTGGCAGAACCATAATTTTAATATTCTGTAAAATTTGTTTTGTAATAAACTTATATACGATAAAATTAGTTTTGTCCATTGAACAGCCATTTGGTGAGTGGATGGTAATCTAAAGACGTCTCTCAATTCGGATTACGTACAGTGCGTTGTTGTGTTATAGCGTGGTAAATGATTTGGAGGTTAGATATTGTGTTGGAGAGGTCTTTTTTTTATTCTTCGAAGATTGAAAATGAAAATTCAGTTCCATTAATATGTTTCCAAATTGCAATGGATCCGTTTAATTTGTATTGGGATGGAGAATTTGAAGTATAGTTTTCCAAAAGACGTATTAGCTCTGCTTCTCCTAGAATTAAAAAACTATGAAAAAAACAGCAAGGCGTAGACAAAGAATGAAGCACTGTAATTACCATAGACTAATTACGAAAGAACACGAGACAAACAACAGTCGAAAAAAGATAGGGTGTGTTCCCAACACACACTGTAAGCAGTTCAAACTAGAAAATGTTGGGCAGTGTTGCCAGATCTGTGCCAATTTCAGCTGGCAGTCACTCAAAAGGAGTTTTTGAAGTATCAGGCTGCTAGGTTAATGGGAGTTGATAGCTCTTTCGAAGGACAAAGGCTGAATCCGGCCTTTAAGGAGCAATTTTTTTTTACTCTTGCTGATACAAAGCTCTGTCACCTCTTTAGAAAGTTTTAAAACTAAATATTTTATTCTGTTCAGAGCAAATTTTTACCTGAAATCAAAACCAATCCTCCTTTTTTTAGATTTGAATAGTACCTAAAAATTTCTGTTTCTGCAACATTTAGCTAGCCATAATATACTGAAGGGGTGGTAATAACAACTTATGGTTTTCATGCATAGTAGACAGCAGTGAGTATTATTAGAGAAATAAATAATTAAGATGTTATTTGCTCCCGTTTACAAGATATAACCCCCCAAATAAAACATTTTTTTTTTTCAAAAAGGTCCCGTTTTCAAAGTCAAAAAAGAGCATCTGGGGGAAGGGATAGAAATAATTCTTAGTTATTAAAAGATAGTATTTTTTAATATCTTTTAAACAAAAGAAATTTCAACTTGATATAGTAAACTCTCGCCAGTCCGTGGTTCGAGAATCTGTAGTACTAAAAAATCTGTGGTTCTTTTTCAAAGCAATGTCCATTTTGATTATTGCAACGTGCTGCACCATTCTGCACTGCACCTAGCTTCTTCGAGTTAGTGCTACGCTGTGCTGCCCTGCTACAGTAGCAAGCATCTAATGGTATTAGTAGCGACAGATGTGGCAAGCCCAAGGTCAACTTGTCTTCCCGGAACACAACAAATAGATACGACGTGCAAGTTTAATTTTTGTGTGTTTTCTTAGTTTAAGGTGTGTTTAAGCTATTTGACGTAAAAGTGTATAAATATTATTAATCTGTGCTTAATGTGTTAAATGTTAATTTTTTCGTGCCTTGTTTGGAATAATCAATAATTACTGGTAAGTACAATTTATGAATTTTAAAATTTAAGGTATTGCTATGTGCACTGTAGTTTACTTCACCGGCATATGGGCGGAGAATGAAATAGTAATCACTGTTTATGCTTCTCTGTGACAATGACAAGTTGTTTACGACTTGACGGTACGTAGCCGCTTCCCTGTGCCAAAAAACGATTAGAAGTGCCTTTTTTTTATAAATTATTTTACTTGGAACAGTGTTGGCTTATACCTGTAAGTCCTCAATTTACGTCGGGGATACGTTCCTGAAAACCAAGATGTTAATCGGGACGATGTAAATCAAGGACTTACAGCAGATGATTTTTTTTTTTATTAAAATACAGTATTTCAAAAATCAGTGGTTTTCAGAAATCCGAAGGTCACAAATCCCCGAGACCCCTCGGATTTGTGAGAGTTTACTGTACTTTGAGTGGTTTGGAAACTACAATCCTATGGAGGTTTATGGTTTCGGTACATACTTTGTAGGCTGTATATGAGAATAATAAATATATATTTCAAGATATTTCATTTATAAAGTAATAAAAAATGTTTAAATTAATTTTTTACATTGTCTGTATCTTATATTGTAAAAAAAAAAAAATGGGCTGTAAGTTATATGTGTGTTGACAGAAATTGTTGCAAAACTAACAGCACACCTGTGTCTGTTTGAACATGTGCAGTATTGTTGTATCAGATATCAGCACAGCTGTGTCTGTTTGAACATGCACAGTTTTGTTGTTGTCTGCTAGTTCAGTTTGCTGTAGAATAGATCTCTGACAGAGAAGGAAGTGGTGCAAGCTCATCAGTGGTTTGGTAATAGTACTGTGATGAGTTAGTACTTAGGCTGCATGTACATAATCTAATTAACTGTTTAATAAATAATATGTGGTAGAGTGTTTAGTAGGGTTTTTCAAGTGTGAACCTTGTAATATTTTTTTAAGTTATAGCAAATCTACCATAGCTGATTTTTCTGAGCTTAGTGCCAGTGATAAGAACTTGCTTCGTATGAGAACTGGTTGTGATAACATTGAAACAGACTGCACATATGATAAAAATTTTTTACAGAAATTTACCCATTTGTATGAAAATTCATGCTGTGGCCCATTTTCTGTACCGAAGAAGTAGATTGCATTCTGGTTATAAATTTAGATTTATACATACAAAATCCCAAACTGAAACTCATTCCGGGTAAAGATGTGTATCGAAAATGTTTGTCCAAAATACAAGAAAATGAGTCACCTGATGACAATGATATTTATGAGTTAGCAGGTGTGTTAGTGGATTTTGTGAAGTATCTCCAGTGAAGTTAAGAAATTGTCAGTTTATGCAAAATCATCTACTTAAAAAAAAAGTGTCAAAAAAACAGGAACAGCCAGACACTTATAAACTTAATACATCGTTCAACCTAAAAATTTCACTTGATTCTGAAAATCATACAAAGATACAAAACAAGTTATGTACTCATTGTGAAGAATTATTTGGAAAACTGAAGGAGAGGATGAATACTGCAGACACCTTTCAAGAAAAGGTAAATGTTTTGAGTATTCTTCCTTCAACTCACACATAGTCCTATGGCAAAACACAGGAAGAATTTGGTGTAAGTAAATATATACTGAGCTTGTAAAACTCATGATTCCAAAAGTAGAAACAAGAAAGGCAAGAAATGTCATTGAAGTAGAAACAATTCATTTAGTGCAAGAGGTTTTTCCAAAGTAATGACTATAGTAGAATAATGCATTCAGTTTACTTTATTTTGTGACAACTCAGACCTTAATATAAAATTATGGGTATGCATTTCTAGCTTAAAATATCAATATTAGCTTAAGTGTTTCATGTGACTGTATAAATGTTAGTAAATAAGGTTATCAACTCTTGTAAATAATGATATGAAGTTGTTTTTTCTTCTGTTGATGGATTGGATAGGTGGTGTCATACATTCAACATCATTTTTACAATGCCTATGTTTCATTGTATTTCAGTAGAAGAGATTATTTAACGAATTTAAATGTAGCCATTATAATTCTTGATAAATTAATTATTTGACTGTGATGTGTTTTACAAAATGTTTATATATTCAGAGGAGAGGCATGAAATTTCAAACCACTGAGAGTATCAAGTTGAAATTAATTTTGTTTAAAAGATGTTATAAAATACTATCTTTAAAAAAAATAATTTTTACCCCTTTCTCCATGTGCCCTTTTTTGACCTTGAAAGAGGGAACTTTTTGAAAAAAAAAAAAATGTTTATTTGGGGAAAAGTGGTAATGATATGAGTCCGATAGCCTGTCAATTCACATAAATAAACTTTGTAGGTTAGGATGTGTTTTCTATTGTGTTACTATAACATACATGATGTTTAGGTTGAAAAATATATACACGACAGGTATTTTGAGCTGGCGTGTGGACAGTAACATCGTAATTATTTATTTCTCTAGCAGTACTCACTGCTCTCTACTACTATACATGAAAACAATAAGTTGTTATTACCACCCCTTCAGTATTTTATGGCTAGCTAAATGTTGCAGAAACAGAGTTTTTTCAGGTACTATTCAACACTAAAAAAAGAGGGTTAGTATTGATTTCAGGTAAAATTTGCTCTGAGCAAAATAAAATATTTAGATTTAAAGCTTTATAAAGAGCTCTATGACAGAACTTCGTTGCAGCAAGGGGTAAAAAGTTCTGGTTCCTTAAAAGTGACCTAGAAATGACACTTCTTTCTTAATGGCAGTTGACCATATAGATGATATATATTTCATACAAAGTTTCATTATAGTAAAAAAAAATTGTTATGCAAAAATTTTTTTCTAATTTGCTGATTTAAAATGGAATGACCGTATTGTAAAATGGTTATAGGATCTTCCTTGCACTTTTTCAATAAAGGAAAACGATAAACAATTTTAAACATAACAAATAACTGCTTAAGAAATTCACAAGTACGTATAATACCAGTGAGTTGCAGAATAATTTTGATAAGGTTTTTTAGTTGTGATAGTATAGTATATAATGTAACATTTAAGTTTGTTCTTGTGAAATTGCAGTGCTTGAAAAGCTGTTTTTCAGAATGACATTAAAATATTGAATACCTATAAAAGCAGTATAGGCCCTAAAGTTCTGCCAAAATGCAGGTACAGTAATTTAATTTTAGTAGTTTTGGCATTGCACCAGGATTTAAATAATAGTTCTTGTACCTAGGCTGCTGCCCCTGGTGTGGTAGAGTCTCTTCTGCGTTTACTCTGGGTGACCATCCATTGTTGCAGACTGGTTTTTGTCGACGCTACCTCGCAGGGTTGTGCCCGCGGTTCAACAATGGGATGGTCCCCTGTGTCTGCCTCAATTAAAACTAAAGGCCACCTACTGAGGGTCTCGTCCGTAAAAGGAGCAGAGGTGGGATGGTGGTGTCGCTGGTGAGACTCTTCCCACCGATTGAAGTCGAGAAAAATCCATCTCCCCCAGGCCTCCGCCTGCTCCCGCTGCTCTCTACTCTGCTGGGCCGCTGCTTCCCACACCTGTTGTCTTGTGGTGGGAAGGGGGACCTTCCCAGCTATCTGGTGGGACTCGTCTATCTTCTCAGAGCCAGGGTTCGAGACAGATGTGGCGATGGGGCTCCTGCTACGAGCGACCTCCCGTGTCTCCCATTGGAGGCGCCTCGCTCGCCGGACAGTTCGGGGCAACCTGGTCCAGTGCCTATCTCGGGAGTGTTGGTGAGGCATGGAGGTTCCACATGTGGGTGAATGAGAGAGCAACAACTAACCCCACACCTGCAATACGGGGGTGCCACACTCCTTTTGAGGATCGCTGGGGCGACAGAGGTGTCCAATCACCCTGCAAGGTGCCCGCACCACACAATGCGAGCGCGGGACCTGAGCCGACCACCGCAAACCCGGCTAGACGTGCTTCCACGACCACCGTAGTCTGACAGTGTCTGATCAGGCCCTCCCCGAACCGGGCTAGCCTACCACCTCTGTTTTCCTCTAACTGGGTGCCACTCCATCGCATAGGAAGCTCAGGGACCACACCACCCAGGCAAGCGGGTCACTACGGCACACTATGCGAGCGCAGAGCTTCCCACACTAGGCAAGCATGCGACCCCACCCGACCACCATGCACCTGGCCAGATGTGCTTCCACACCCACCGTAGCCCAGCAGCGCTGGCACGAAGTACCCCGAGCTTCTTCTACCAGGGCTTGGCACTCGTCCCTTCCCCACTAGGCCCTAGTTGACTAGTTCCCCCATGAAAGGATGGCGACAGAAGGGAAACTGGATGACTGAAAGGTACCTGAGGATTGTTGGTCTCGCTGCTATTGGAATGACATACACCGATCCAGATCACCTCGTTTATTCCGACGTCATAGTGTCCCCCTCGTTCGACCGCCGGACCTGATTCCTAACCTTAAGCCAGGATGGGTCCTTAACCCCGAAACTCGTGAGAGCTCCCCTTGCTGGCAGGCAAAGTCCCCTTAAATCCCCAAGATGCCGCTCAATATCCACTGAGCACCCAGCCCTCCAATAATCCAACAATGTTCCAGAAATGCATGATTTTAGCTACTAGCTAGCTGTTCTGCTAGTCCCAGGAGATGTTACCTCGACCTGGTGATAGTGAACAAAGTTCCGCTCCGCGGCTGTGCGACCACTTATATACATGCTCGGGAGGGCAAAGCAGGGGATGAAAGGGTGAGCAAGGGGTGAGCACTGGTCACGCCTGCCTGCGCACACATCGGCGCATGCAGCCTTCTTCCTCCTCACTTCTCTCCCCAGGCTCGCCGGCCCAGCGGTAGAGAGGTGGAATGACAGCCTTCTCTGTGCATGTGTCCTCGGCCGGCCACCTACCTCCACCCTTCAGCACCCCCTCACGCTCCAATGTGCCGCCACACACGTGTTTTTATGTACGGTATTGCTGGCATGCGGACGTAAAACACTCGGGTGCTGCGATGGGTGGGGGGGTTGCTTAAACAAACTCCCACGTTGCGCCCTACCGGGCCGCAACACATCAATATTTTTGTCTGTTGTGAAAGTAAAAATGCCTGCATAGGCTTATATTAAGGGTTGCAGCTACACTGGTGTTTTAATGGTTTGTTGGATAATGTGCAGTCAAGTATATCTGTTTACCAAAAAGTTAAGATTAATGGTACAAATGGATTCAAAGTAAAAGTAATAGAACAAATAAATTTGATACAAATATGTTTGCCTATGAAGCCTTGCCATCCCTTCAACATCAAAATGTGTTTTGTTAAGAATGCTTTGTCTTAAAATATAACAACTGGCTACAAACAAACAAAATACATGGGATGTGAAGCATGTTTGAATCCAAAAAAACTAGTTGCATCAAGGCAGGTAGCCAGTGAGAAACCTGCATGCCAATCCAGTTGCTTGCACTTAGCTGTGATGTGGTGCTTGGTGCTCATTGACAGTATCATTTCTAGTCGTCAGACCTGCTATATTGTCAACATATTATGTTAGTCCCGTAAAATTAGGGTCAACCTCTAAATGAGCGATAATAAGCTAAAAACTTGTATAAGTCTTCATTTTGACGTTCAAAAAGTTGTCTTTAAAAGTCTCATAACTTCTTGTGTCTGCGTCGCAAGTTATTCAAGGTCATAGGTCACAAAAATAAGTTTTTCGCGATTATCTCAGTTTGTGTAGCTCCAGTGATCTTAATATCTATTACAAAAATTATAGAGCAAAAATTTGCTACAAATTTAATTTAAAAATTTTTATTCATTCTTGGAGCAGATAGAAAAATCATCTGGCAACTCTCCTGGAAACATACATTCAAATGTAGATTTTAAATCTGAACATGAATTGTTCAAGTAGTTGCTACAAATGCTTTTCGGTGTCCATATCAATTCAGCAAGCATAGCTTTATCTCTGGAGTTGTAAATAGTATATACTGTTGATTGAGACTTGCTCTGCTCTGCTCGAGATGTACATGCAGATGAGGAACTTCGAATTTCAAGTGGATCAATAGACGTTGATGATGATGATATGGCACTTGGTCAACTGAATCTGATGAAGCACTCATTAGCAGTAATTGTTTACCTCCAAGAACATCACTACACCATTCTTTATGATTTGTGCTTTCAGAATGTTGTAAACAGCATGTAATCCTTTGTTAGATATGTTAACAACGCACGTACAAAGTTTACAAAACAGTTCATAATCACTATATTTTTCTACCCACAAAGATATTTTGTACCCATTTTTGTCTTTCTGGTGAAGCCAATCACTTCTGTATTTGCACCTCCCCATGTTTCTTCTTTATAGCCTTAAAAGTTGCCTTCATATATAAATCTTAAAACTGCAGCAAAAAAAATTACTTGAAGTTATGAAAATATCGAAAGAATAAACAAATGCATAGTAGTGGCACTGATGGAAGGCTCATGGACAGTCTGAAAACTTAAAAATATAAAACATGAAAGAACAACAAAAATAAGATTTAAATTGAAAATAGTGTACCAAATTCAATGCATGTAGGTAATAAAACAGAATACTTGTTGAAACACCACAAGTGTTCTACAACTGAAAAGTGGCAAAAACATTGGGTTTTTAAAATAGGGGTTTTACTATACAATTAAACCTCTTTATAAAGACTGCTCTATAAAAGATGCTATTCTTTGGAACCATGAGGGGTCTTTATAGAGGTTTTACTGTACATAGTAACATAGAAAAGTCATACTTACGCAAAAAGCAGGTTAGTTAGTGCCTGTCTCCTCCATCTGTACCAAACACTGGTTAGAAGGGATCTGTTTACCAGATTTACTCTCCCTCTGACACACTGTGTCAAGTGAGAGACACTGCCTGTCAATAATGAATACCACAACCAGGACCTCAACCAGAGGTTAATCTAAAGACTATACTGTATGCTATTTCTTTGTAATATAGCTTGATAACATAAAAAAATTTAATTACACATATTTCCATACATTTGTTGGTAGGGAAGATTAAACAGTCTTTGACAGATTTTGCAGTTTTGTAACCTAATATTTCTTTAATAATAAAATGCAATAATTAATAAGCTAAATTGGTGGTTATTAAAAGCTTGGTACAAAAATAGACAAAGTAGAGTGATTTTAGAAAAAAGAGACTCGCTCTGATGCCTGTGGTTTCAGGGCACCTCAAAAGGCTAAAAATGGTTTTTTCAGACTGCTGTCGCGTAAAAAATACCAACTGGAATCGTAAAACAAAAATAGAGAAGCACTCGCTGGACCTTATTACACACTTTCCGTAGATAAAAAAGATCACCCACCGCTTATTCCAATAGGAAAACATCAACAACCAAAACACTACACACTGTTTTCGCACTCCATGCATAAAGGCAGAAAGGTAGTTAATGTGTGAGCCAATCTATTTCTTATTGCCTGCCTATTTCCTTACCTCCAACGCAGCATCTAGCACCGGCTGTATAGGGCTCTTAAAATAGCAATAGTAAAACCTGTCTTTAAAAGGGTAATAGGAAATTGATAGAGAACTATAGACCTGTTGCTACTCTTTCTATTTTTTCAAAAACTTCTGAAAGATATATATATATATATATATATATATATATATATATATATATATATATATATATATATATATATATATATATATATATATATATATATATATATATAT
>PNEQ01093293.1:0-12043 GCA_003012365.1 Medauroidea extradentata | reverse complement strand
AGTTATTCTCAATATATTAAATAAGAAAGATAATGTTTTATCTTCTGTGACCCCACTAAGGCCTTCGACTGTGGAAATCATGATATAACTATACAAATGCTAACATTCTATGGTGTAAATAAAAACATGAATTCCCTAATTAAATCTTATTTAACAAATCACAAGCCATAGATTGTTTTGAAAGAAAAAAAAACACTGAATGAATTTTCATCTGGCCATGAATATATTAAACATGGTTTTCCTCAGTGTTCAATTCTCTGTCCCTTGCTTTTCGTTATTTTCATTATTAATGATCTCCCAACTTATATGCAATCTGTCTCTCCGTCTGAAATCATTTTTTTCTTCACAGATGATACAAGTTTATTAATAACTGCTAAATCAAATGTTCTATCCAAGAAAATTCACAAGATGTGTTGTTAAAACTTACAAATTGTTTCCTAGCAAATAATCTTGCCTACGTTTAAATAAAACTAAGACCAATTATATTAAATTTGTTACCAAGAATAAGACTAGCTCAGATGTGCTGATTGAAGCTAATGGGGAAAATCTAAATTGAGTGCTGCTTGCTTCTTTATAGATTTATTTTTATTTCCATTCTGTATTATCCTGTGGAATAATCTTTTGGGGAAACTCAACTGATAGCAATAAAGTTTTTTTACTTCACAAAAGGGCCTTAAGAATCATTTGTAAACTGAATAACAGAGAACCTTGTAAACAAATTTTCATAAATGAAAAAATTCTCTCACTGACCGATATTGTTACTCTACTCGGTTTTTTAGCCAACAATTTTGATGACTTTGCAGAAAATAAGGATATCCATAAATATAAGACCAGACAATTGAATAACTTATATACTCTTTCTTCTGTATTGTTAGGTCTTGCAAATATGTGTATATCTCCTAATGTATGTATGGACAATAAAGAATTGAAATTGTTACTTTGAAACACTAGTTTTCATTAAATAAAAATACAGATTTTACTCTGTGTTTACAAATGATGATGAAACCATGTCTAGCAGCTTGTGAATCTTACCAACTGATAAGTGGAATACTGTAGGTAGGTAATGCATGTCGTAGATGTGAGATATATGTTGCCCAGTTTTTAGGTCATTCTTTAATGAGGTGTATTTTAATTGTGTAAATTCAGGATGTAGCCTACAAGGTACCAAAGAATTATGACAAAATATGGTGTTGATGGCCTACATTGTAGCTGTTTAAGTGTAAAATTTATAATTTATTTCAGTAAAATAATGTTACTTAGTGTTACTAGTAACTACATTTTCCTTCTAAAGAAAATTTTTAGCATGCATAGTATACATGAAACATCATATCAGAAGTCAAAATTTGCTTGTCACTGAATGTAAGGCAGCTTAGTTGTGTTATTTGTATAGGGCTCCTCACTGGCATGGGAGGTGCAGCAGCGATGTTTCCATGTGTCGCCCCTGGCTGCTGCCGCCAGCAAGGTGGCTATGAGCAAGTTCGATTCCGTCGCTTACTTGCCTTACGAGAAACTGCAGGCTAACCTGGATGTTGTCAAGAAAAGGTAACACTCAGTTTCCCACCAGCATTGGTTTGTAGCTTAATTGCAAATTGAGGCAGTATATTTTTATTTCAGTTGGCACAGCTCGCTGCCAAATTAGATACAGTGGCAGAAAATCTTATTTCACAGAATGTGTGAACTAAATTACACTTGAATATATTTATGGAGATTGCAACAGCACCCTATCCTGCAACTTACTGCGACCCACAGAGAGTAGAGTTTAATGGGTGTATGAAAAAGAATGGACAATATTACCAGTGTATCTTAGATATGTTGCACCAATAGTTAGCATGAGAAGAGTAGAATAATTGCTTCAGGATTACTGAATTTGTCACAGTCTATTTTCTCCAAAAATAAGCATTAACAGTAGGCTAGATATAGTCTGTCTCACATAAGAATTCCATTTTTTGATAGGAATTACACAGTTTGAGAGTCAGTTGAGTGTGTATGTGAAAAATCAATTTTGTCAGTGGAAAACACTTTATTTCATGGAAACAGCTATAAAAATAAATGCCAACACATCTGTTAAAAAGTGGAATACTTTTATGAAACAGCATGTTACTTTTGCTAGTTCAGAGTTTGGCAAATACATTTCAAACGTTAACCCTCAAAAGCAGCAACATCAAGGAAGACATACATAGTTCAAGGTTGTACTTAGCTGAAAGCACGGTCGTAGAAGAACAGGTCTGAACACTCGCCTCAACTTGACCCCCTTGTTTGGCTGCAGTTCACCAAGTTACTGATAATGCTAAGATAAACTATTTATCAAAACATATTTTTTAGCAATTCATGAAATACTTACTACGCTCACAATTTTAAAAATCATTTACTTTATAATTTAAACAATGGAAAAAGTGGGTGGAATTTAAGACCGACCGCCCGGGTTACGCCCCCAAAAAGTACAACATTCTCAGCGAAGGAACTATTACATAAATTGATTAAAAAAAATAAATTTTGATAGATTGTTTATCTTAGTGGGAAGGAAGTGGGCAGAGTTTGAGTCCGACCGCCCTAACTGAAGCGCCAATAAAACACAATATTCTCTGTAACTTGGTGAACTGCAGCCAAACAACAAGGGGGTCAAGTTTCCAGGCGAGTGTCCAGACCTGTTCTTCTACGGCAGTGGACTAGACATAGAGGTAATACATAGTAGAGGGAACATGATGTCACAAATGTGTGTCCAACATGGTCTCGAGAGTTTGATGGTGTTTATTTATGTTTTCTCGGCATAAATATGCAGTTGTGTTCTTTGAAACTTGTGGCGTGCCTTCCAGAATAAATATTTAGTCATGTGGTGTCACCAAAATCTCAGCTCAAAACCTTATGGTAAGTATGTAGCTAATATTTACTTTTTACTAAAGACAGCTGTGTTAAGGAAAACAGTAATGTGGCAAACATTGTTTACAGTTGTCGTTCTGAAATTTCTGTGCATTTATACTATGCAATTATTTGGTAGTACGCTCTCCTTAGTTCATATATTCATATGGAACCAAAATAAACCAACATAGTTGTGATTACTAAGCAATTATTATCTTGGCTCTCAATGTTATTTCAAATCTCCCGCATTATTTCACTAAAGTCATGTGACACATGTTGGACACACAATTTCGTAGACAGCTGTATAGAGGATACTCCTTCTACCCTATATTTACTCTTATGTGATTAGACCACGGCCGTAGAGGAACAGGTCTGGACACTTGGAGTTGAAAACTGACCCTCTCATGACTGATTGGTGCCACTGGCACTCTGGTGTTCTTTTAACATTGTGTAAATGGAGCTACAAGGAGCAAGCTCGTGTCGGATCTGTTAGGAGATGTGGTAGTACTATCCTATGTTGCAGTGTTAAAACAACATTTCATTGCTAGTGGAGCTTTCAGTCGTAATGGGGTCAACTCAATAGCATTGTTAGATAGGCTAGTGTCCAGACCTAAAACCGTGGACTAGATAGATCACAATTTTACTTTGATAGAATAATGAAACGTATGCAGCCACAAGACACGAGAAATTGCTCTCATTACAAGATTAGCTACTGGTGCAGCATAGCTTAGGAATAAATGGTAGGTAAATGAACGGTAATGTCATCTTAAATTTACATGTTTTTAGAAGTCGGTATGGTAAAACAACAATGCATCAATCCTCAATAATAATATTAGCCAACTTTATAAGCAAACATTTACCAAGAATGATGCATTTGTTAAGCGTAATCACAGAATAAATAAGTAGTAACAGAAGCGACAAGACGTAATTTTTATCGTTCTCATTTTCTCTTTGGATTGTCATGGTGTTGGAGTTTGAAGAAGTTTGGTTAGACAGCAGTTTAGAAGGACCTATTTTATTATCTCGGAGGAAATTGACACGTAAGTAACGTCACATTTACCACTTTAAATCTGTAAGTAAGACACAAACAAATTACTGTATTTCTTGATATACAAGCATTTTTTTCCAATCACTTACAATGTACAATTATTATTTTACACGTAAAATAAAATACCAATCAGAACATTCGTCAGTAAACATTTAGTTTGTGTCTCTCCTTGAGCAGTAATGCTCTAAGTGGAGACAGGACCGTAAAAAATGTAATAATAAAGATGGACAAGCAATAATTAGGAAGGAATAGAATCATTGTACAAGAAATATGTGTATACAAGGACACGCTGAGACAATCTATATGTTAATAAGGACACGCTGAGACAATCTATATGTTAACAAGGACAATCATTCTTATTATATGGGCTATTGTAGTGTAAGAATAGTTAATTGGTGATAAAACTAGCCATACAGCACAACATATCAAATCACATAACTGTACTGCTAAGACAGCTATGATGTGTGAGATAGATACCAGTGCAAAACAGCTAGAACTGGTTAAAGAGACCATGGCAGTGACTATCAATAAGTGTTATACTGAGGAGAAGTCAAGTAATACAAATAGCCTACTTAGAGTAGAACTATTCTGTACTGTAGATACGTAAATAAAGGTAAACACAGGACATTTACAAAACTTATACACAGACTCATGACATTTTACCTCCTTAATCACAAATTAACATTTGAACCAATGTCTTAAATTCCATATTGTTTTGTTTACCTTCCTGTACACCCCGAGACCTGGTACAATAACAATGGTTAAAAAGTTCCATTATGTCGCTTCTAATAGAGTTACTGTAGTTATTATTTCATACTGAGCTTCGAGTTGTCAATTTTATCATTTTTCAATATTTTGTAAATATACAAAGTAATTACAGTATCTTGAGCACAAGTGGTTATACAAACGAATGTCTCTAATCCACTTGGTATTGTTTATATTCATGTACGCCCAGAGATCTGGTATGATAACAACAATGGAAAAGCTTTCCTTGTCGCTTCTGTTTAGCATTATTTATTCTGTGGCGTAATCTGCTCTGCTGCTGTAAATATACCACCATAAGATTTTGACGTCTGTGATTATTCTTCAACAATACATTATTTGAGAAAAATTTTTACTAAAAAAGTTGGTAATACATATTGCCTAGTTTTGATTTTTGTGAATTTGCTTTTAGAAACCTACAGTTTGAAACCGATTCTTTATAGCACTGAATTATTTACTATGCTCTTGTAAGTAGTGTGTTATAAAGCTCTGATAAATATTAAAATGTTTAATTTTGATGCTGCATGTCACGTTTTCATTTCATGATCTTTAATAAGGCTTAAGTTCAACATTTTTAGAATTTTGAGAAGTACAGATTTTGTGATGCCTGTACGTGTAGTTTTGTAGTTCTTTAGATTATAATTTTTTTTGGTACTGGGTACATTTCTTTTTCAAAAGCAGTTATTTTGTCTAAGTTATTCTTGTCCATAGTGCTGAGAAACTAAGTTCTTTTGTGTAGCTAGCCTTGTAATTTTATAAGTGGTTGTTTAATTTCCCTTCTTTACAAGCAAAATTAGTGGTAGTGACTTTAGGTTCAATTTTTATTGAAAGTCACATTTTGTGAATAACTTATACACACGTGATTTTGTTATTAATAGTTTTAAGAACTTTATGAATTTACTAATATTCAGTATAGTTTTGTATGAACTTGTGACAGGATAGTCTGTGAATGCAGAATGATGTTATTTCATAAATTTTCGGAACCAAAATGAGTGTACAGTGCCAATAATTAACAATTCCGGCAGTTACTGATGTAGCTCAGTTAACAAGTGTTTAGTTTTACAATTGGTGGTGACTGGTAGCATTTTTCAACAAGACAGTTTACAGAAGTAGTATTTGCTGTGAAGTGTGTACAGTAGTTATTTTTTTAGTTTACGTAATTATTGCTTGTTAACGCCTAGTTATCAGTGTGCTCAGTTTTGAAATAAAAAAGGAAAATGTGAGATTCGTCTCCATAAAAAAAAGGCTTACTGTATATGCAGATGGCAACAAAATCTTCAGAGACTAGTTCATAGTTAAAATTATTTATAAATAATTGTGTTCTTTGTAAACAAGAATTTTTCTGTATTATAAGATGGTGAAGTATTTGAAGCAGCACACGAAAGTATTACATAAAACCATTTTTCAACAGGTAAAGACTAATAGCTTTTAATTATTTTTTATTTCTAATTTGAATTTTTACAGTACAGTACCTTCAGAGATAAAATGCTTACAGTTTTCAAAATGTCCCATCACTGAAATCCCAAACATGTTTTGTGTTAATTACTTTTGTGCTGAGTGTACATCAGACTCAAACTTGTTGATATAAGAATTTTTTTCAATTTTTATGGAAAAATTTATTGATGATTGGAATATTACGATTTTCAAGCTTGATGTCAGAAATCAAAATGAGTTCAGATGTTGGGTGTATGTGGTAAATATTTAAAATGCCAAATAGCTACTACTTAAAGTCATAAATGTAGCCAAATATGATTTTTCTACATGCAAATAATAATTTTATGTTGGTTATGTATGATACTTGATTTTCTGCATTTCAGTTAGTATTGAGATGGATTTTCCTCGATCATTATGTTAGGTTTCATATTGTGTGTCATTTTTCCGGAAATTCACTGTATCGTAAATTTTAAGAAGTTGGCAAACCTGAAAGAAATAATCCATATACATGTAGGTCAAGTTTGTACTATATAAATTTGCCCGATTTTGAAATTTCCTTTCTGAAAAAGTGTCTGTTGATAGTACTGCAGAGACCCTGTTTTTTCAGGAAGTCACAATGTTTTAAGGATTATAATTACTCATTTTGCTGTAGTCTAGAATAATTTTCTGAAAACAGCTATTTTCTTTAAGTTTTTATCCTTTACAGGTTAATATGCCAAGTTTATAACTAGGGAACTAAAAAAAACAGAGTGGGTGTCACCCTGCCATATATACCTAATTGCTCTGTCATTGAACCTAAACTGCAGTGGCAGAAAGCAAATGTTGCGTGTGAGAAGTGAGAAGAATGGTGTCTACATACACTTACTGAAGTACTCCCTGCTGTCTCATATTCTTATTTAATGGCCACAAGTAGTAGCATCCCTGACACTCGCTCAAGCTGTTTCGGGTCCGCCAGCTCATGTCCACCAGCTGTCATAGTAACTGTATTGGCTCGCTACGTGTTTTGCTACCAGGGTAAAATTACGTCAAGCCACTGCCAACATATTTGGCTACACCTATATTATTGATGCTGACAAAACAAAACCATTACATTAATTAGCATTATCTGTAAACAAAAGAAAATTGCCCCTTTCCTCCCCCTTCCTTAATAGTTATTATTTTTTTAGAATTTCAGTACCTTTATTATGCACTTAGCATTACTTACATCAAAAGTAATTATAATCTGTCACCAACAAAAAAATTTTAATGATTCAGTGGTTATTGTTAATTGTAATTCTCAGTGGAACTAGCACTCTTACTTCTTATACCCAGTATGTCTTATCAGCGATACATTAGTGTTCTAGCTATAACAATTAAGACCTTGAAATGCAGGGCACACTCATATATTATTTTAAAAAAATGTTCAAGAGAGTTACTGCTTGTCATTGTTCTTGTTTTAACAGCATGTTAGTCATCCAAGTAATGTACATAATATTGCAATTCACATATAGTGAATTTTGTGTAATACTGTATTAGGTACTGCACTTTACATGCATGTTTGCAAAAATTATTACACTTATAAGCTCGTCTACTTACGAGAATGTTGATTTCTGTGCAGAAACGTAGTATGGTTATTTAAAAGGTACTTTACAGTTTGTGGTGGAGTGATTTTAAGTAAGTAATACATTAATTGGTGTTTTACATTATGCACCCATTAGTCGTTATTAGTTTCTTTTAGTAGCCCACTACTATAAAACTTACTTATTTATCAAGCTTCACTGCCAGTTCAGAGTCAAGAGGCCAGCTAGCTTTTGACTGATAGTATTACAATGAGTCAGCAAATTTTTTGCGAAGGGATTGTGTAATTTTATGACCATTCCTTATAACTAGCTTCTCAGTTTTTATATATTTTTTATAAGTGTTAAGATGGTATATCTGTAACCTTTTGTGAGGGGCTTTTAGGTACATTTTCAGTAAAATAAAAAATATTGTTTGAACATTGCTGTTCGTAGTACAAAAATTGTTGCAAAATCATCCAAAATGTATGGTATCAATTTTGATATTACAGCATAATAGTGTTGTCCTATCAGTAAAAAGTCTAGTTTTGTGATGTATTTTAATGACTGCATGCATAATACAAAGTGGTTTACTGATTTTACTATGATTTAGTCACACTTTCATGGTGGTGTATTTTCAGGTTAAATAGGCCTCTGACTTTGTCCGAGAAGATCCTTTACTCCCATATTGATGAGCCAGCAAAGCAGGAAATAGAGAGAGGTACAAGTTACCTAAGGCTACGACCAGACCGAGTAGCCATGCAGGATGCCACCGCACAGATGGCCATGTTGCAGTTCATCTCATCAGGGTTGCCACGTGTAGCTGTGCCTTCAACCATCCACTGTGATCATCTCATTGAAGCTCAGGTAGAGAAAATGCATAGCCTATTGTATATTAGCCTCAGTTTGCACATCATTCACTTGTGCAAACCATAATTTACAATCCTGTTATGTACAGTACTGTAGTTACACTTAAGTACCACTTAGAAATTTTTTTTTTTTTTTCAGTTACGGATTGTAAAAATAGAGACGTAGGTCAATTATTAACTTCTTTTATTATGTAGGTTCACTTTTTGGAGTACCAGGAGAAAATGTGAAGCACTACACTGTCAAAGTGTAAAAATATGGTAATACTAAAGAAAGTAATCGGTAATTGTAAATGAAAAATTTAAAAAATCAGCTTTTTCTTCAGAAATTTACTAATTAATTGTATGATTAGAGCAAAATATAAAAGCTTCTATTTTTCAGTCAAGGAAAATTGTTGGAGCTCAGATAAAATTTGATTTTATGTTGAGGTATTTTGAAACTTTCATTTTTCACTTGTTCTGGGATCTCCTTTATAGCTTCTTCTGTTTTAATTGTAAGTAGTTTCTATTTATTGAGTATACAATATGCCCTATGTTTGGTTCCTTTCCTAAATATTGTGATGTTCAATAAAACTACATCATAGGATTACATTCTTCCATAAACATACAGTAAAGCCCCAATTTAACAAATTTGGGAATAACAAAAACAGTGATTTAACGAAAGGATTTTTAGGAACCTTTAAAAAATAACAAAAAAATGTATTAAATAACTAAGTGACTTTGATAAAATGGAATATTAATTGTAATGTAAGCCTGTAAAAATACTAGCACTGGCCGCAGTATATACTTATTTCTCCTAAGAAAAGCTTAAATCATCAGTCAAGAAACAAAAAAAAAAATTTCTTAAAATTTGTTCAAAACTTTGGCAGTGGGAGTGATTTTGAGATAAGCGTGCACGGGCGCTGCCAAGCGAGTGACGGTGTGTGAGTAACAAGTGTGCGCCTAGATCCTTATCCTAGCGGCTGGTGACTGAATGAGCCTCTAGGTACCCAGTCTGCACAGCACGGCAGTGGACAGCACAGGAACTAATTCACAGATAGTGCTTTGCGCCTCCTTTAGAAAGTAATGCAGTGGTGTCCAGCGTGATTATTAAACTCTCGCATCCTGTGATAAAATCAGCGAATTTATAAAAAAAATTTAGTATGTATTTATGCAGACTGTTTACAATGAATTTATTACCGTAAACGTAAATATTTTGTTTCTCCACTGCAAAAAATGCTTGAGTGCAAAGTGTTTTTTAGCGAGCAGACCAACAAATTTGTTTCACGAACGCGGCTGCCTACAAGTTACAATGGCCGCTGTCAGCAAACTTTTAAATCAGTTTTCATTGAAATTTTTGTTACTATTTTTCATGGGAATTTCCTTATTTTCGTTGGTGGAGCGGGCGGGAGAGAGACTGGAATATTGACGGCTCTGCGGTGTTAGTTATCACTTCTCACGTTTTGATGGCGCGCAAGGGTGGCCTAATTCACCATGTGTACACTCTTTGAGCGTTCCACTAAAAGTTTTTAAAGTTTTTTGTTTGAATTTTTTTTCTTTTCACGGCTGTGGCTTACCTGTTGATGGTAAATGTGTTTTGTTGTTGTTTTGAGCTAATAGACTGTTTTAAAATTACCTTAAATTCCGACGAAACATGCTCGAGGTTTTAACTTTGTTGTGGTGGGGGGGGGGGGGGGAAATATGGCATTGGATTTAACGAAACATTGATTTTGAGTAAACATTTTTGGGTCCCGTGACATTTCGTTAAATCTGAGTTCTACTGAATGTTTAAAGCAGTCGTTTGTTTTCCAGGAGCTATAATAGAGTGGTCACAAATAAAGAATAAACTTATTGTCAATTACCAATTACTCTGCTGGTATTAGGCCTATAACTCAGCTACCAGTTTTTTTCTCTAAACTCTCCTATGGATTTAAAAAAAGCTTATTTGTGAGCTGCTTGTACAGTCAAAAGATACATACATCTTCTAGATACATTAAAACATAATCACCACGCAGATTGAGACACTTGTCGTACTGGTGCACCAGCTTCTTAATACCTTTTCTAAAGAATGGTGCCGTCTATTTAGTTACATTTTGGATGTGGTACGTGTTTGAGGTGCACCAAATGTTGTGATTACGGTTTCGTTTTTTCATTGGTTGCACATGAAGTGGTAGCAAGGGAATTGTGCCACAGCACATGCTTGTAACCACGCTTCACCTGATGTTAGTTGGACAACCGAACATGGTTAGGGAGGAGGGAGTCAACAATATATATTATATTGTTCACTCCCTTCACAATTTTAATTTGTACTTGTTTTCATGAATATTAGTGGAATATGTGAACTGGTTTTCAAAATGTGGAGTATGTTTGCAGGTTGGTGGTAAGAAAGACTTGGAACGAGCTAAGTCTTTGAATGAAGAAGTGTACAAGTTCTTGAGTTCTTCAGGAGCTAAGTATGGAGTTGGGTTCTGGAAGCCGGGCTCTGGTATTATCCATCAAGTAAGCAGTATAATTTATAATTTGATATAATTGTTTTGCAAGAAGTCTTCTGAAATTATGAATTGTATGAAGAATGCTGCATTAATGTTTCATACTTCTATATGTGCCATGAAAATTGTGAGCCATTTAGGTAAATTCTCATACACAATTACGTTCAGTGTACAACATATATAACTGTAATAGTTTTGCTGTTTCGAGTAATAAAAGAAATTAAGTTTACATGGTGACCACACGTCCTTGAATTCTTGAAATGCTTGAATTGTCCTTGATTTTGACATGTCCTTAAAAATCCTGGAAAAATGTTTGAATTTCCATACTTGTCCTTGAGTTTTTTTATTTGTTTGAAAGTTGAATGATTGTTCGTTTGATACACATCAAGATGTAGATACTTCTAATGACCTCTTAAGTAGCTTCGCTTCGGCAAACAACAAACCCTAGGAAAACCCTTGGCATTTTAGGAACAGTGTGGCCTAAGGATGGGTCGTGTTACAGTATAGGAAGTACAGTTCTTCTTTTCTTGAAAATTAGTTTTTGTGTCCTTGAAATCCTGGAAATGTTCTTGAATTTAAAAATCAGATTTGTGTGGCCACCATGGTTTTGTACAAGAACATAAGTTTTAATGTTAAAATACTGACTATTGTATTATGAGTAAATGTAAACAACTAGGTAATTTTACTTAAAAAGTGAAAAGTTTTTATTCAAGTGCACGATAGTTTGTATCACACTTGTTATAAAATATTTACGAAATCCGTTGTATTGTAAGGTGGATGGGCACCTGACCTCTACTACTTTAGTGAATAATTACATGTTTCAAGGTTACCACATGTTGTGGTGTGCTAATAATAGAGTTAGCCTATTGTTAGTTTTAATTTTTCTTAAATTAGGGTGATAAATGTGAATTCAACAGTTTTGTTTTGAAACTGCATATGAATCTGCTCATTTAGTGCATTGCAGCATTTACTCTCCATTCAGTACTAGGTGGTCGGAAGTTGCCTCTGTAAGAGTTTGTTGTGAAGTCTAGATTGTTGATTATTCTTTTATTATAAGAACACTGTTATTTTTTA
>PNEQ01093292.1:0-39526 GCA_003012365.1 Medauroidea extradentata | reverse complement strand
GTTTCACCAATGTACATATGGCCACATTCGCAGGGTATCTGATATACACAGTTGTGTGTTTGTAGTTTTTCTGTGGCTGGTTTCACCCTGGTGACCATACTTTTAATGGTTGCTTTAGATCGGAATGCTGTTCGAAGTCCGTATTTGTTTCCTAGACGTCTTATTTTTTCAGAAAGGCCTCGAACATACGGAATAACTAAGGTTCCTGATGGCTTTTCTGTTTCTGTGGTCTTAAGTGTTCTGTTAGGTTTCATGTGCTGTTTGATGGTGTTTGTTGGGTAACCATTAGCTGTGAGTTCTTTTATTATTTGGTTGTGTTCTTCAGCTACGGATTTCTTGTTGGAACAAATAATCTCAGCTCGGTTGGCTAGTGTGCGAATTATGCCAGTTTTTTGTGCTTTTTGGGTGGTTGGATGCAAAATGTAGGTATTGGCCTGTATGTGTAGGTTTTCTGTATACTTTGGTTTTGAGACTGCTGTTTTCCCTGCTAACTAGTACGTCCAGAAAAGGAATGCTGCATTCAAAAAGGTTCAACTCAATAATATTGGTGTAGATGATGTAACAAGGCTTTCATAAGTGCTCACGTTATCCCGAACTACCAATAGATAGGCTAGTGTCCTGACCTGTATTTCGAAGACTGTTGAAAATGGAACCTTTACTGCGTTTCCGTTTCGTTATCTGAGAATTAATGTTCAATCCTGACCGAGTACCATACCCGGTACTATATTGACGTGGGTTGCCTTCCATCAAGGTGGTCCGGGTTCGACCCCCGACGAAGTCGGTCTTCGGATTTTCACATTTGGGAATCGTTATAGACGATGCCGCTTGCTACAGGTTGTCTAGGAGATATCCCGGTTTTTTTGCCCTTTTCATTCCGGCGCCTCTCCATGTCGTCTTTCAGGACTACTGGGCGCCTAGAAATAAGCCTACATTCGGGGTCCGATACCCTAACCCTCGTGTGTCCTCATTTGCTATTAAAATAAAAACAAGTTACATCAGTATTTTGCGGTCCTTTTTACACTTGAACATCTTGAACAGGATTTTTTTTTTCAAGGAAGGTGCTCTACAATACGTCTTTGTCTTAAGATGACTTCATGAAATCACAGGGTCACGGCTGCTATAGGCAAGTTATCGGCGAGAAGACTGCATGGAAGTTCATAAATTTGCGCCTAGAGGCTAGGACGAGGCTTGATGAACATGCTGTGTCGCTCTTAAGAGTGCGTGCACGGAAAAAAAATAAATATATTTTGTGGGTGTTTGCCCGGCCAAATTTAGTTTGTGTTCACTACAAAAACGTTTTGTTGACAACTAATATATTGGGGCCATCACAAAATTATTTCGTAGTTACTACAATACAATTTTGCAGGGAAGACTTCCTACAAATATTTTCTTTCATTTGACGTTTCAACGTTTATTTATCTACCATGGTATATAAATAAACGCTGAAAACATAAATTGTTTTCTTAGGTTTTTTCGAAGCCAATATGAATAAAATTCTCGATGGCATTCCTAGATAAGGGTTCCGGCGTCAGAGATAGTGCCTCAGAAGTTCGTAACACTGGAAACAATTTTGTTTGAAACGTTGGCCAAAACTATTGTTCAGGATTGCTATTGTTTAATTTTCGCAAATTGGCTTCAAGAAACCTACAGTTATAGATTAATGCTCTTAGCGTTGAATTATGTACCACGCCCTCTTAAGCGCTCCGCACTTCCTAGCCTCTAGGCGCAAAATACATAAAATTCAAGCGGTCACTATAACAGCTCTCACTCCATGTAAACTTTAAATTCGATTGGAATTAATTTCATTTATCTGGCCGGTTTAAGTGGTAGGTTATCTTGGTAGAACGACATTTTGTTGGCTGCAGTGAAATACAACGAACTTCCTGTACTGGACTATATTCTGCTGTATATGCGAGTAAACGTTCGTGACTTTAAAATTAAGACTTTTAAAAGTTTTTTAAATCGGTTTTCACTTTGCACTGCTGTAGTTTAGGGTACGTGACAGCTGTAAGACACCTAGAAAGCCCCACATTAACTTGAAACAATCATGTAAATTGAAAAATATTAAAATGTCTTAAATTGAATATAGTTTCTTAATCGTTTCAAAACTCCTAGGCATATATTGTGTGATCAGAGAATTGCGCTTTCCCCTCCCCCTACAAAAATAATAAACAGAAGTTTTATACAATACCTATGCCGAATGGAGAGTTGTTATAATTAAAATAGTTCTAAGAAAACGCATTATTTTACAAACAATTTGTGCTGACTGTAGCATCGTTCTCACGTCGATTGGCGGCAGACGTACTACTGTTGCTCGTACGCGTCTACAAGATTCAGGCTCTGTTTTCTCCCTGTCGCAGCTTTGTAAATGTTCCGTTCATATGGGCTTGAATGAACTAACACAGTTGTATGTTACGTTACACAAACCTGCACGATAATTACTTCGTCCTTCGCACGTGCGTCTAAACTGTCGCACTGTGTTCCTGCTGGGTAGCATACCGTAACTGTTAATTACACGCGCACGTACACTTCTTCTTTCTTCTTTCTTGCTCTTCTTTACATCTGGCGCAATATATAATGCTGTGGATATGCGACATTTTGGTTTGGCAAAGTATTTGCTTTCACAGTTAACCAAAATTATTGAAGGTTGGTTTTATTCCCTCAATATTTACTTCAAAATATTCATAAGTTCCCACCAATTTTCCTTAGCAATAAATTGGCACTCACCCTTGAATGTATCATTCTGACAGCGTCACTCATTACCATTTCAAATCTGAACCAGGTTCAGACTCAAAACTTCTAGTCGTGTGTGTGTGTGTGTGTGTTCGGGCCGCAGGATGGACGAAAAGCTGAGAGATTTTTTTTTGTGTGTAAATGCATGTCTTAAAGACAAATTCTTGTCATGGGGTTAATGAAGGTCATCAAAATAAATCATACAAAATTACTCGAAGTAAAATAATTGAAACCATTCGGAAATTTCAGAATAACATAGGTACATTTTTATGATATTCAGCAATTAAAAAATACAAAAATATTCACTGCTGGTTTTAATAAATACGTTGTTGATGCCCGTGGCACTGTTTTTCAGTGTGAAATATTTAGTTTCTGTAAGTCAGTGGACTTTACTTTCTTGTATTAAACAGTTTTATGCAAATTGATCTTTGGCGCGCCATTATAAAAAAACTAAAAGTTGGAAAATGTTCATTGCAGTAAAGGAAAGGAAAGTACGGGACTTCAAGCGATGGCCCTATAATTTTATTCGGGGAAAGTAAGTGGTAAAGTCCAAGGCAGGTTTATATGTTTTTGTTTTCCGATTACGGTTGATATTTTCTCAACTTCAGCAACGTGAAAAAGTCATTTTCAGCACTTTTTGGAGCTTGGAACTCACGTTGTTAATTAGTGGACGGCATTTTTAAAATCATAGTTACAGTGTTTGTATCGTGTCTTCTTCTTTTCGTAGATACACACATTGGAAACGTTATTAATAGTTACACAAGGAAAAAAATACCTTCCATACCACACTACAGCACGTCTCACGCGCCAGGTCTAATAACTATTAAGGTAGCCGCATGCCCAGGCCGCAGAGTTGTGTAGTTTCCATCGTTAAAATAAAATTCGATAAATGCTCGATGCGTATGAGGGATCTCTGCTTAGGAATAGCATAAAAAAAACTTTACACGTGTATAAATCCATTTCAGGTTCACGATTCATTAAGGAATATTTTCTAGCGGCCAAAAATGACTATTTGTTTTGCGGTCCTTGTAAGGCAGGAAAATCTCGTTCTTGCAGTTGTAGACGTGTACAATACACATGTAATCGTAATACAACTTGGTAAATGACGGGGTGACCACTGAATGTCGTACTGGCGAGGTGTCGGCGAGAAGACTACACGCTAGTTATGACTTGTGCCTAGAGGCTAGGGTGAGGCGTGTGCTGTGTGCTGTGTCGTCCTTACGTCTCCTGCACGTATATGCTTCGAACACGCAGGGTTTTGTTTCGTCTCTTGGTTGTCATTTGTTGTTTTTCTGTTGGTGTCTTATCTGCTGTTTTTTTTTGTTTCGTCTCGTCGTCGTGTGCCATATGTTAACTTAGGGTTATTTTTCTTATATTTTATTTTTATTTTTTTATCTATTTGTTCCTTGTTTTATTTGACCCGATTTCTTTTTTTTTATTTTAATTTGTGTATATATCCCGTTGACTAAAGCGTATTCTACTTGTGTTCTTATATTATATTTAGTTTTCTTTGACAGTCATTTATTTCGCAGTGGAGTGTCCAAGCAAATAAATCCAGTTAAATCCAGAATACGTTCATCCAAGCCGCTTAAGAACTCTACTCGCTCTGACTACTGCTTAAACTACTCCAGCTGACAAGCTGTCCTACCTATGCTTATCTTGTGACTTGTATAACCGTCAAAACGATGTTTTCATCTTCCAGATTGCAGTTGGGCAAAAATAGTAGATCTTAATATTCCCCAGGTAAAAGCCAGGCTTGACGGCATCTTGCGTAAATGACTAGTGACGTCACGCACCTCTATTAAATATTTACCATACCTCTTCGGAACCGGGTACACTCAGTTTAGTATGACTTCAGTAAATGTTGACCGTTCTAGTCATGCTGTTTGTGTGGTAAAATGAATCGCAGATATCAATTTAATTGCAGGTACAGTAAATTTAGTCTCTAACTGTAAGACATTGCATAATGTAAATTACACGTGGCCTCAGGATAGCCTAAATAAATGTGCTGACGTTATTTGAAACAGTGTATACCTACGTGCCTTGCACAGCAGAAGCTCTACTAACCGCTTATATTCCTCAACAAACACTATTATGATGACATTTCGTTTTCAACAATCTTCACTTTTTTGTTTGCAGAATGAAGAGTATTTGGCCAGGGTAGGCGGGATAGAGGCTCGACATTCTGGGCGGGAGATTCGGGATACTTCGGTTAGCAACTTGATTTCTGTGTCGCTACGGTCCTTCTTGCACGGCGCTCCGCTTGAAATATATTTATGTTGCAGCTGCGATTTTTTCTTTTTTCACGAAACTGCTGAGCATCAGTTATATCTGTATGTTTACGCAAAGAACATACTTCAAACTGTGTCTAGAAACACTATTTTCGGGACCATCAAAACTGCATAGAACTGTTTTAACAGACTGCCGTATCTGGGAAAATACGAGCTCGATCTGTGAAACGCACAGAAATATGCAGTAGACTTAGAACTAGGTGTCGCAGCCGCCGAAGTGTCAAGTCTTCTTCGCTGTCGTCACCTGTAAGCATTTCTGAATCCAGGATGCACACACTTCTTAGTTGAAACAGTTATGAATTTTGCACATACTTACATATCTCATGTTATAGTTACACTGACATAATTGCATAACATATTTTCTTGGGCAATAACACGACGTTAGTTCCAAACCAACTTAGGAGCAGGGGCATAGTCCATCTTTATTTCCAGATAAGTTGGATGATTACCGTTCTTCGCCATGCTAAAAATTATGCGTGTCCAGCATTGCAATATTTAAGGTATGTGGTATAAAAGCAGGATAATTGTAAGAATGATCCATCATTTCTGTTGATTTGGTGATAATGATTTTTTGGGAAGAAAATGCAGATTTAATAAAATCGTCTCATTGTTTTAATGGAAAAAAAGATTTTGTTGTGTAGTCTAATTTTTCATGTACAAAAACTAAATGCTTAGGTTAATTAGATAACTCAGGTAATATCTTTAATCAAGTATTCAGCTAAAACTGTTTTCTTTCGTGTAATGAATTAGTCAATACAATAAAATAAATTTAAGTGAAACTGTCAGAAAGGTTTACGATATATGCTCTATTATAAGTTCAAAAACTCTTGTACGGAGAAGAAATGAGCGGCGTGCTTGCTCATCAGGGTTTGGAGACGGTGACGTATAGGAATCCCACATTTGAGAATATATACAGATTAAATATGCCGTTAGTAAAGCTTTCGATGGTGACCAACACACGTGGTAAGCAAGTATGGTGAAAACACACAGCTTCGACAACACGACAGTTTCGCACGCTATATACCGAAACCAATTAGAATGCGGTCGTAGAAGAACCTAAGAAGGATGTAGGGTAGTACAAAATATATTATTATAGTTTTTATTTCTAATGTTTGATTGTAATAAGCATATAGCGTCATGTAAAGGTAAATCCAAGGCATGATTTTTTGTGAGTATAATCCAAAACATGTAAGCGGCAAAATGGTTTTAACACCTAGTTCGCGCGACGGCTAGGGCGCGCCCAGCTCATACCAAACCAAGACTATCTGGGTTCGATTCCCGGCGGGACGATGTCTTAGGTCGACTTGATTTTCTCAGGGATCTCCCGCTACCTCCGTTTCTCATTCCGGGTGTGCTCCATACTCACCTCGTTTCCCCCCTCATCATCACTTAACACCTAATCGATGAATAAAATATTTTCACGTGACACTAACATGCAAATACTTGTATCATAGATTAAAACGGTGGCCTATTTAGTTGTAGACTTTATTTGCGTGCTTTGCAGCACATCACAAACACGAATATTTTCTAATCCAAAACAGTTTGTCGTGCGTCTCTTCCCGGCTTTGCCGACGTCAGGGACCGAGTAAGATGGTACAACAGTAACATGTTGGACTCGCATTCGGGAAGACCCGTGTTCGATCCCGGCCCCGGTCATCTTGATTTCAGTTTTCCGCGTGGTTTCCCGAAATCGCTCTAGATTACTGCTGAGATAGTACTTTAACAAAGGCCATGGCCGACTCCTCTTTCAGCTGTTATCATTGTACCAAATTGTATGTCACTGACTTCGCTCTCGACGAGATGTTATGGGCGCGGTCTACCGAAACTTACATCACCATGTTTTTATTTTTATATTTGTACCAGTTGTTTTTTTTTTTGTGTTTTAGACAGAAAATGTGACTAATTTTTACTCTTACAAATATTTCTTTTTATCTCACATAGTTTTTGCGTAATGGCTCGTTAAAGCCAAAATTTGCGTTTTTCCGTTTTAAGGACGACACTAAAACCAACTCACTAACCAAACTGAAAAAAATTCACAGTGAATAACGTGTTGTTGGCTACAAATTCAGTTGTCAAATGTTAAACCACAAAATGAAATAAAAATTATATTAAAAAAAATTGAATCTTTCAAATTGCTATTTTTAATTTCAGCATATTTATTTGAATACAAACATTTTTATTGTTTATTTTTATGTTCTTATTTGCCTCTTACCTTACCTGACGTCAGGCTGGAGTCCCTTGTTTGATAGGCTGTTAATTTCCGCGCACACGTAGTGTCTATATCGTCGTGACTATGACAGTCCAGCAAATTACCACAGACATGTATGGAAACACACACGGTTAGCTCGGATAGAGTGAACTTTCATCTAGCGCAGTTTAATAAGTTACTCAAGTGAAGTATACTTGCGTCCAATAAGTGTATGCATGCGTTCTATCTCAATGACTACGTATGGTGATACATCATTCTGATCACGTGACAGATGTAACCCAGATAACTCTTTTCGTAAAAGACTGGGGTTATACGGTGGAGATCTAAACCAGTAAGAACTATTGTAACAACTAATCAGTAAGTTCACGAAATTCCACGTTCAGAATAGCGATCGTAGTGTTTAGGTGCATCTAACAAAAAACATACTTGTGATGTTATATTTCTGACTTTTTTGGTGATTCAAAATGTTATAGATAAGAACTTCATGTAGAAGAAGTAATATACTTACGCGTGTTTTTAACAGTTCTAACTAGTTCTTTATTAGTACTAGTACTCTTACATAGTTAAGTTTGGTTGTGCCGTGTATTGTAAATAATACCTTCTCTCTCTCTCTCTCTCTCTCTCTCTCTCTCTCTCTCTCAATTGTACTGCGTACATTTGTGTCAAAATTAATTTGTTTAAATCTGAAATCTTTAGAATTCCGTTGTTAATCGCAAAATACTGATTAATTAATTAATTGTAGTTTAGTTCAGAACTGCGTAATAAAATTTTCTTTAATAATAACACAATGTTACCATTACTGCAGTATCTAAACAAGAAATTTATTTACTGCGAAGTTACTTTGCAGTAGCGCATATTTAAATACAGTTTTTTTTTATATTCTTGCAGCAGCAAAAAAATTTCTTCGGCTAAGGAAATGTTTTATAGTGTAATGTTCTGCGGTTAATGATATTTATTAAATAGCTCCGTGTCAGTTTTAAATTTTAATAATACATCCTTATAAAGTTTATCTTATTAGTCTCTATCTGCCACACTATATATTTTATGAGTAAACTAAAAAAATGTAAAACAAAGGCCGCCAGATGCACGCAAAAATTTGGAAGTTGAATTGTGTGTGGGTAACATTTGCTCGGGTAGGCTTAATAAAAATTATTTCTCAAGCGGATTATCTGTTTAAAGGTGTTGTTTGTAGTTTGCCATACCTAATGAGTTAAATCCAAGGGCAAAATAAATAACTGCGCAATCCAGCTCAGTTTTTAATGTCTGCTTAGTCAGGGGCTTGTTTGTTTGATAGCAGCCATAAGAGAGAACTTCGCTTAGTGTGCGGAACTCATAAATTAACGCTGAAAACGTGCATTTAAAGTTCGCAGAAATTTGAAAGTCTGTAACGAATACACAAACTCTATCCTAGAAAACAATTTAGGCCATATGATGATCATAAATTTAAGGAAACCGTTTTACCCGATCAGGTTGGTACAAATAGCTTTTTGGCGGCCGTCCCTCCCCCCACAATCCTTTATAAAAATTTTCAGGCTCTAATTATTTTTATTTACATATTTCGTCATTCCTGTCTCCCAGCCCAGGACCAATTGTAATGCAAAAATATTTATGCAACTGATATTTTTTCCTTAACACATACTGTAACCGAGGGCGGATCTAGCTTTCTATCTTGGAGGTATGCATGCTTTAAAACATAGCTATTCCCACACCCCAAGTAAAAAAAGGAGGGGTCCACACCGAAAAAATTTGAATTTTAGTGTGCAAAATTGTGCTACGTTAGAAATTTCGTAACTTAAAAAAACGGAATATACCCTTTAAGAAATTATTGTAATTTTTAAGATTAAATTATGCTCTAAAAGTGAAACACCTGTGCTGACATAAAATAAATTACGTAAATTTTTAAGCTTCTGCTTCCACGTTGTTGCAACAAGTGATTGTGTTCGTGTTGTGTTGTCTTCAATATAGCTCTAGGAAAAATACGAGGTAGTCTTTTCCGGATTTTACTAGACACTTGTCGGCATTTATTTTTTTGTAGTAGTCTCGAGAGGATCCATAGCCCCTATGCACCCCCTTTTTTTCTAGATTCACCCCTGACTGTAATATATTTACATAGTATTCTTAAAGTATGCGACGTCAATATTTACTTCTATGAACGTTGATCGATTTGTCCCTCCCCCCTCCTACAAGCCAGAGCCCAGGATTGCAGCCAGATTCGCCCAGCCCTACAACCACCACCACTAAGTCACGCATTCAGTCAGCTTAACGGAATTTACCAGCATTCGACCTCAAATCGTTCCAGAGAAAGACTAGCAACATATGTGCTCGGTAGATTGGCAATTTTTCCTGTGTTGACTTCCAGATTCCTACATATTCAGTAGAGATCCAATCCAGTTGACTTAGGTATACGTAGTCTTGGCGTACGCACTGGCTGTAGTGGAACACAACAATGTGTACTACAGTGACGGAACGTATTGAGTGAGCAGCTTGGTGGGTATCTGGATGAACTTATTTATTACGCTCGAGGTCTGTTAAATGCGGCAGTGGTAAGGACGACACAGTATGCGTCATGCCTTAGTGACCCTATAGCGTCTAGGCTCAAGTCAGTGATCTGGTGTGCAAGTCTTCTCGCAGACAACTCGTCCCTATGTGACGTTCAGTGGTAACCCTGTCATGTTGTAATATTGAAGATATTGGCGTATTGTGCAGGCCTACATTGCTATAAGATGGTGTAAATAGTTTTCTTTTCCAGTACTCTGAAAACTATGAGCATGTAATAAATTTCATCCCCAAGACGGGGGAAAAATACACGTACCCATAGTTTTCCCCAACATGTTTATTCCTGTCCGAAAACGATATCATCAAAACCATTACATAATTTAACACGCAAATACCTATCATTGCTCTCATCCTTCGTGTTGAATTTTTCATGCTCGAATCATAGCATTGTAGTTGAAATTACTAAACATTCATTATAACGCTTTAACTTTACGGAGTATGTAGGATTTTGACCAAAATTTTATTTATGCGTTATCTGACGACACCAAAACGGAATTTAGTTAAGAATCTGAAGTACTGGAATAATTACGTCATAATTGGTCACACGTTACGGATTTATGAATTGGTAGTGTATTTTACATGATATCCATTATTGTACAGTTTCAGAATGTATCGTAGGTAAACAAACGCGAAAACTCGAGTTGAAATACACACTTTTTTGAAAGTAAATATGAAAAATCACGATACAATTGCAGATAATATTTGCTGATTTCAGTAATCATTACCCAAAATGATTCATTTGATAAGCGTGATCTCTTGCACCGTAATTAGATAATATAAGATATTTCGGCGTCAGAGAGTGTCCTTCAAAAATGCGTTACTCGAGAAAAACTTTTCCTCAAAGTCGGAAAAACCATTATCTTAAGATTGCTGCACTCGAGCTCATTGTTCACCTCAAAATATTTTGTCATTATGGACCTTGCACAAAATTTTTTGCTGCAACCAATACAATTTTGCAATGACTACAAAAAATTTTGTAACCACTACATTTTGGTAAGGTAATCGCAAAACATTTTGTGGCCACCTCAAAACCGTTTTTTTTTTCTGTGCGATTTTTTGATGTTTGCAAATTTGTTTCGAAATTTATTCTGATGCGTTTAACACTGAATCGTGTGCAATGTCCTGTTATATGGCTAACAATGAAAATAAGCGAAAAACAGTAATTCCAATATTGCTCGTGACGTCTCATCTTAATTCTCGCTCCTCGGGATGCCCGGAGAGACATGTCCGTCACCTTGGAAGAAATACTAGAATATTCAAGACGAGCTTTTTTATTCGCATGTCATGGCGAAAGCTTACGAAAAAAGCAAGTAAAATTGTTTTCCATTTAGAATTTCATTTCATTAAATTAAATCTAAAGTCCTTTTCCATTATTTTGACACTATTCAGTATTGTTGCATAATGTCAAGCGGTGTTTTATATTAAAAGAAATAACATAATTTTATAGTAGATTTTCAGGGCAGTATTACTCCAACAATAATTCCCTCAGCGGAAAAATTTAAAAACACATTTTCGACTTTTTCGTAAGCAATCGCCACGTGAAATTAACGCACTCATACATGAACCAAACTGTAGATAAAGAGGAATGTGAATATTGCTCGAAGTGCTTAACGTAGACTGAAAGTAAAATTATATAGGAAATGTTCCCTGACAAATTATTTTGTAGAAAACGCACATTATTTTTTGATGACCACAATATTTTAGTGGTGGTGATAAAATGTTTTTGTGGTAACCGCAAACATTATTTGTCAGGGTCAATACAGACAAAGTATTTTGTGGCTACCACAAAATATTTTCTTTCTGTGCAGGATAGGGAAGCGAATGTGTGATTCCCTTACTAGATATGGCTGCTATATTTCGTGATTGATAGCGGGCAGATGTGTGTGCCAGCGCGCTAAGCTGTCAATGATCCTAACTTGGCAGCAGAACGACATTGTTCAGAAGGTGACGCGAATACCTGCCAAGGTCAACAGATTACGGCATTCTTCTGCTGCAGCAAATGTCAACAACAACCGGGACCCCTCCTTCCTTTTGCGGCTACCTAACCTTACACGTCCTTGACTACTATATTTTACATCAGGTACGGCTCCTGGTTCGTACGTTGGATGAGGAGGGGGAGGGGGGGATCGGTTGATTTTTTTTTTTTTTTTATAGAGAGAATTCAAAGGGATTGCTATTTTGATACTATTTTTTTTGTAATAGTGGGGAAGTTGCATTAATTTAGTTATTTTACAAATGTAAACATTAAACGTCATTCCTTTTAAAGTAGGTAAATCAACTACTACCGTGCATTTTTTAGATGAAATTTAGCAAGTGTTAATTGCTTAAAGGGTTCGAGCCAATGTAATGGCTCGGAATTTAACTGTTCTCGAAGAAAGTGTACTGTGGAAAAAATAACTAAAAAAATGTTACAGATAAACATCTAGGTAGAAAAAGTTTAAAATGTCTTATAACAAAATTTACGAAACAGTAGAACACAATCAATTGCTCGGTCATATTTCTTGGCGAAAGGCCCAGTGTTCCTGCTATTGCTTGTACTCTGCTTTAATGACGTATGCACCCACGTCCCCAGTTACTTCCCGATGTCTACGGAGGTGTATATTTTGCTAGCCACACAATATTATCGTGTCTACAATCGGTCATAATAGTGAAGAATTTTCCTGTAAGTGAGCTAACCTGTGCAAATCGACTTGCTCAACTTATTCATGTTAAAGGGGATTCGAATGTTCGAATAAAGTTTTGTGTGCCTGCCGTTGCAGTTTTGCGATAGAGCTGTGACTTCATGAACTGAAGAGGTCCATCTTTCCCATAAAGTTTTGCAAATTCTTGAGCGTTTTTTTTACAAGAATACTCGGTTAGTATTACGAAGATGATGATCCTGCTGTTTTCCATAAAGTACGCAAATTTTGCAAGAGAGTCCTTGATCAAGATCTGATAGATCTAACCAGCTGTGGTTATTTATATGTAGGCGTCCTTCAAAACAACAAATTTCCAGATCGCATTTCTTGTGAGCCGAATTAGGATATAGTTACCACCAAGCTTCCAAGGATATTGTAACAGTTTGTGTCTTGTAAAATAATTGAGTCTGTGGATATCGTGTTCACCACTGAAACACATTAGTGTGAAATATTTACAATTTTATATATGTTGCAAATAGTGACAGGTTTGCAGACATTACTAGTGACTGCGTTATCCATCTGTGGAAAAATTATGAATTTAATTCCTACAACTGGGCGTCTTGTCAACATTCGTACATTCGTATGTTACGGCAGCGAATACTAACTTACATACTTTACTGCAATGAAATATTTTGTACTAAAATTAGATATCACTATTTGCTATACGTTTTAAACCTAACAACTTATCCTTTATTTAAAAATAAGTGTTGGAAATAAATAATTTTACTTAATTTTCAACAATTATTGCAATTAAATATGTCTATATGTGTTTTATGACTTCTACTAAATAACCCGCAAAATCTTATTTCAGATTTTTTTTTTATTTTCAGCAAGTTCGTTGATCTTCGTTGGGCGTATGTAGTTGTAGCAGGCAGATTTGCATTGCCGTTATGGGAATACGAACTATGCACGGTAAAATATTTCATAAACGAATAAGTCACCAAGACCTATAAAGCTAACACATGTAGTGCATATATAAAATATTAATATTTCGCAATTAAATGGCCTTGAATCCTAGACAGGCTCTTGGTTTTGTTTGTGGGTGTGTTTGCTTGAGGAAGGGGGGGGTGCGCGATAAAATCGATTATTGTCTCCGCAAGCGACACTTTTTTTTTATCCCTTGCGAACTAAAATCTAGCGTAAATATTTCCATACATAGTTTGATAATTACAGTACACGATTTTAATATTTCAGAACAATTTCAACTGTCATGATTGTTACTCGTCCATATCGTAAAAAAAATTCAACTAGCAAAAATTGTAGAATCTAGTCTGTGTGTTCAATAATTCAATCATTTTCTACAATTTTCACTTGTTGGTTTTCATTTTTTGTGGTATGGAGGAGTAACAATTATGACAGTTTACGAAAATTACTTTAAATATATCAAAGTAATCAAAGTTTGTAACTTGTTTTTTAACCTCAAGACGTGAATATATTTAAAAATTATAAGTGAAGCTGCAGTTCCAATTTATTGCGAGCGGAAATATATTCTGGGGACCTGTGGCGTACATTTAAATTTTTTTATAAAATTAGTTTTTATACGGAAATCACTAATAATCCTATGTCCGAGATACCGGCTTTATCTAGCGCGTAAACGCACAAGGCACTAACACTAAATTTCGTATTATTTCTCTGTCGACATTATGCGTCTTATTGGTCGTTTCATTGGTGACCGACATGTTTTATGACGTCAAAATTAAGCGGTTGAACTGTCTTGGAATGATAAAACATACAAGGTTTTAATATTTGTGGATGCTGTCATTTTACAAGCTGACGAGGAATACCAAGAGAAAGAAGTTCGTGTGATATACACCTGGATTTCGTTTTTCTTAATGCTTGAAGGAAAACGGACACCAGCTGTATGTAGGCTCACAGCACCTGATGTATGTTTAGATTTTTCAGTTTTTTTTTTTTTTAATTAGCACATTCGTGTAATTAGTTTTCTCCATGTCGTAGTTTTGGAAAGTGTTCGTAGTACAGAACGTAGTCTTGTCATATACAGGAGAAAGCACGGGCCTGCACGTGTGTGAGATTGCAGTTTGCCGAGGTTCGCAGGTTGGTCGTGGAGCAGTTCTCGGAGCGCGCTCCGTGAGCGTCGGACGGAACGCGCCCTCCCTCAGAGCGTGACGGGAGCAGTCGTGTCGTGCTTCGCCGCCAGAGCCTGACGTAAACACGACTCTATGCTCCGGGTCGCTGTTTTCAGCGTCGCACCGCCTGTTTCCTCTAACGGCAACCTTATATTACAGAGGAACCTGCCCGCTGTCTTGCGTTCGTCCGCATTTCTCCAGCCCGCGTGAAAGTTTAGTTGCGTCACGTTCGTTGGACATAAAATCTCCAATTCACCTAATTTGACACTGTTTTTGAAGCCATTGTTTGCAGATATGAACTGAAGGAAAATCAAAAAGTGTTTCCCTTCGACGTATCCTATTTCGTGGGCGATTCACACGTATACAGATTTTAACGTCAGTAAGTTTTGTTTTGTACGTTAACATTTTGGCTCCCTCTTTGTACGATATTGTTCGTTTGAAATTTCGAACTAAACTGGTATTTATAAATCAGAAAATGTAACTAAGAGAATGCTGGCATTTCGGAAATATGTTGCTGATTTCAGTGTAAATATAATTTTACGCAAACATTCAAACATTTAAATAATCAAAGTACGTGCATATTTCAAAACAACAGTTTCGTTTAAATTTCTGTTAATGATTTTTTTGTTTGTTTAATATGTACATACTACTTTTTTTCTTTGCTCGTATTAAAACGCCTCCGTAATAAAAGTATAAGTGTGACATTAGGGGACGTCTATTGGTAGGTCCACTGCTGGTCTTGCAAACTGACGTTTCTTTGTAAAGTGAACTCTTCGTGCGACATTTGTTTTCTTTGTTTTGAAATGCACATGTAATAAGACACGTACTCTACAGCGATATAACCCAGCACTTTGTTCGCCAAGCATTCAGATTAAATCATTATGCTCAATTTTTTTTTTCATACTCTTATACGTAATGCGTTTTTATACAGTTTATTAGGGAGCAATGCTCTACGGAGTGAAATAATAAAAAAGCTTATTTAATCACTTTCACTTGGTCTACTTTAATTTTTGGCTGTTTTTATTTATAAGTTTTGGATCGAGACAGGGGAAGAGAAGACTAGATTTCGCTTCCTATTTGCGCGTTATAGGCCTTGAAGCGATGGAGCTATAAGGGCGACCTTGGAAGCGCGCATCAATGCCACATCGCAACAACGAGCCATGCTCTGAGCTAGTATGCAAGATTTTCTCCGATCCAGTTTTACTATCGAACTTTAAGGGTGTTAAAATGGGGGAAATATCGTAATTTTATATTTATATGAGATAGTGTTTGATCTTAGGAGTACATCGCCATTTAAGAATGGAGACGCGTATCAGCATTTTCATACTTTACTGAAGCGATAAAAAAATTCGCTGCTACAGTAAAACATATACAAGGTGCCAATTTTTCGGTCTTAAGAGGTTTTAGTAGGTTGGGAAATTAATTTTCAACGAAGAAAGAAGTTAACCGTATTGCATACGTTATATCTATTTTTACGAGGTATCTAAATTGCATTTTTAGAATCTAATGAGAGGTACTAATTCTTAACCGACATTTTTCTCTTTAAAGTTCCGTTATGGGAAAACTGGCTGAGCTATTTTTTTTTTTTTTTTTTTCAGTAAAAGTTGTCATGTTTTTCGTTCTCCTGAGCCACAATAATTAATGAACATCATAAAATGAAACAATTCACATAGAAACTATATGTCACGGGCCACTGCTCGACATCTTTTAAAATACATTATAAAATATGTTTGTATTTAAAAAAATTCTCAAGTTTTGAATTGTTTTACAAAATGTTTTTGTATGTTAAAAAACTGTAAAAAAGGCAAAATATTTTTAAATTTCAAGCAGTAATCTATGGCATGTAGTTTCAATGTTATTTATTTTTTATTTCATTATGTGCATTGGTTTTTGCGGCATATAAGCGAAAAACATGCGGGTTTTTTTTTTAAATCTTGAAATGCCATTGTGGTAAAACTGGCTGAGATTATTTTTATATAAGAGAAAATATTACAAATAATATGTAGAAAACTAACATTAGTTCATTCACAAATAAAAATATTTTTCCTTTTTGGACGTCCTGAAGCAGCGACCGACCATACAATTTTACTGGCGGTGGAAATTATGTAGCAAAGTTTAGGGCACATTTCCGAGTTTAGTATACATCCGGTTAGTACATTTTAAAGTACAAAGGCCTGTTGTAGCGATGTTGGAAGGCTTCCAAACAGTGTTTTTAATGAGCGCAATGTCTTAATGACTTTCCTACCTTTTCCGAAGGTTTTTTTTTTGTAAATTGGCGCAGTGGGCGCATATGGAATAATATCGTAAAAAAGCGTAAGTGGTGTCTGCAAAGCTATGCCCTTGGGGGAGTTTTCATGCAGTTTTATAGGAACTAGATGTTAAAATATAACTGTGTGAAACATCATCTGAGCTGTTTTGGACGGCTCGGAATCTGTGTGTTTAATGCGCATTAAAGAAACATTACGTTTTATGATTGTGTGCATATTTCCGCCTGCAATCAAGTATACATTATTTAGTTTTTAGTAATTGGTGAGGTAACTGTCCAATATTTTTACTTCATCTTGCTTGTTTTGTGAATACACTTTAGTTGTTCCTTGTTCGTATGTTCGTATGTAATGCGTGCTTATCTTAGTCCGTATTGAAACATTTTCAAATGTGTTGGAAATTTTGAATAAGGAAGAAATTAATAAAAATTCGTTGTGAGAAATGTCTCAGCCTACCTCAAGAATCCTAGATCAAGAATACTCTTTTAGAATTGTTTTTGTACAATTTTCAACGGATATCTTGGTGCCTCAAATATTTGTGAAAGTACAAACATTTTCCGTGGAAAATTATTTGTTCGTAAAATTTCAAGAATTGTCTTAATAAAAACTAAGAAAAACTTCTGAGTTTACAAAAGTAAGTTTGTTAGAAATTATATATTAATATGCGTGCACTTCTCTGGTATGTATTTTGCTGGAACAAAGTGAATATTCGTATAGAAATGCGTTACAAAATTTAACAAGTTAAAGGGGCTCTTGACGGAAATTTTTTATTGTTTTAAACATTTTTCATATTTGTACGATATATTGTTTGTTTTGTAGACATACATTGTTGTTAATTTTTACTGTAGTAAAAATATTTTAGCTTTCATAGTTTTTATAATAGCACATCAAAGTGTAAAATTGCGTAAAACGGTTTTATAATTCAAGGAAACACCGACTTACCGAACTGAAGAAATTTACACTGAATAAGATTTTATAGGCTACAAGGTCTCCTATACAACAAAAATAATTAAAAGCTTTTGTATTTAAAAAAATTGAAATTTAAAATTGAAACTTAGGAAATTCAAGAATATTTTTAAAAAATACAGAAGTATTTTATTTTTTGTTTTTATACAGGAGACATTTCAGCCTACATCTTGATTATTCAGTGCGAATTTTTCAGTTCGGTAAGTCTGTGGGTTTTCCTTCAAAAAAGCATAAAACCGTTTTATCCAAATTTTGACTTCGACATGCGGTTATAAAAAAACTACGAAAGCATAAAATGTTTAATTACAGTATAATTTAGTCACAATGTATGTTTGTAAAACAAACTATCTCGTACAAATATAAAAATGTTTGAAACAATTACAATTTTTCGTCAAGTGCCCCCTTAAGAGCGCGGTCTACCGCAATTTTCATCACCATTATTTTATTTTTTATTTGCACCAGACATTTTTTTTATTTCTTTAGACACAAAATATGACTAAATTTGGCTCTTATGAAATTTTTTTATCTGTCATAGTTTTCGCGTAATGGCTTGTTAAAGTCATACTTTGCATGTTTCCGTTTTAAGGACTACACTAAAACCAACTGATATACCAAACTAAAAAAAATCACAGTGGATAAAGATATTGCAGGCTACAATGACATGCTCATAAAATTTAAATAGTAAGCATTATTTGTATTTTAAAAAAAATATTGAACTTTTTAATTTTTTATTTTCGGTTTCAGCAATTTTTTAAAATTCAAATAATTATTATTCTTAAATTTCATGAACATGTCATTGTAGCCTGTAATGCCTTTATCCACTGTGATTTTGTAGAGTTTGGTATATCAGTTGGTTTTAGTGTAGTTAAAACGGAAAAAGCAAAATATGACTTTAACAAGCCATTACGCGAAAACTATGACAGATAAAAAAATTTCATAAGTCAAATTTAGTCATATTTTGTCTAAAATAAAAAAAAAAAATGTCTGGTGCAAATAAAAAATAAAATAATGGCGATAAAAATTGCGGTAGACTGCGCCCTTAAGTAATTGAAACGTGTATTGGATATATACAAATAAACAGCAATTATAACGTAAGTTACGGTGGTCTAAGGTACGGCGCGCGGTTGCAGCACGTAAGGATACACGTCAGATTCCTTCTGCGCCTGCTCCCCCCCCCCTCAAATTAACACGTTAAATTACGTAACCGTTATTAAGAAATAAGATAGTCTTAATGATAAGAATAAAATAACTAAAATATTTTTTTCTTATTGCAGGCCATACCTTGTGTTTTTATAAGCGTACCTTTTGGTATTTTTACAAGAACAACTTTTGTAGTGTTGCAAGGAATAGGCTTATAAAAGTACAAAAAAAATTAAGTGTAAGGAAGTACATGTTAAATTAATAATATACGGCTCTTTTATATAAATGCTTGGTAGATGTCGAACTTATTTATGTATGACATCACCGACGTTATTAATCTCTGTACTGTAGGTAGTGAAAGGAAATTTCGCGAGTTCAATAACTTATGTTAGAATCCACTAACCTATACTCGAGCCCCGATCATTTGTCCATTGGCTGCTGCTCACTGAAACAATAGACAATAGACGGGGCTTGAATGTACACAAGACAATGGATTGTATGACATGCTGGTCATACATCTCGCGAAATATTCATTTCCCTGCTAGAAGATATGTCAGGCTGTTTTTTCAAGACCCGGAAAGCTATGAGCAAATAAGTAGACACCTGAAATTTCGCGTTTTCTTTTAGGCGCAAGCTAGAATTCCAACAACCATAGGTCTGTATCATATTCCCAACTGGCCGTTGACTTACTCGACACTTCCTGGAAGTAGCTGAACCAATAATAAAACTGTAACTGAACACACGCCCATATCACTGTATCATCGAGCAGCTAATGAACTGCTGTATGCTCGAGTCGACATACATTCTTGAAGGCTAACCTACAGGTCAGTGAACCCGCAAATTTTTTCCGTCTCTACAAATAAGTAGGGGCCGGATAATTTCGCTGCTTGAATGGCCTGCATGTTAGAATCAACTATCCTACGCATACTGAAGCCTCGACTATTTGTCCACTAGCTGCTACTCAGTGGAACAGCAGACAGCGAACGTATAGACGGGGCTTGAGTATGAATAGTACAATGGATTCTGGCCTGCAGGACATCGAATCAGCGAAATTTTCCGGCCCCTACAAATAAGTATTTCCAATGACAAGTATTAATAATTTCGTTCCAACATTCTTCTTTTCAAAGCAGAAAATAACTATTCCGAAAGAGATATTCTGAAATGTGACAGCTCCATGTAAATCTCTCCCCTTGCTCAGCCAGGACTGTGGGTCGACGTACCCTCATCATAGGTTATTGCCATTGACTGCTAGATTCGGTTTTCAAAGAATTCCTTGTATGCATTACTGCGTACTCGGGGACCAGATGCTTGGCAGTTGCTTTAAGGAAATGAATTTAAATGTTTTGAGTTTGAGCCACGCATGATGTGTCAGGTCAGGAATACAAGTAGCCTCTTTCTTACTCCCCCCCCCCTCCTCCACTTGTCGCACCATCTTGACTGACGTCCAGAACTGCTGGCGTTGGCAGCTACCAAGACTCCGAAACTGGAATAAGGAAACCAAATTCCCGAGGTATGGTTTCTACGGTCTTAAGTCTGCCCTGAAAAAGAACTTTATTGAATTCTAAGAACTCGCAACTAATGTAAATGTCAAACTTATTACTATGTTTATCCTGTTTCGTATATAAAAATTTGACAGCTACTCATGTGCATTAACTGGTTATTTTTTATACGTGGGACAATGTAAGAAAATGTACAATGCAAATGGATAAATGGACATCTATATTAAATTTTATAACTGAAAATGTCTTTCAATGTGACACATACGTATTTCTCGTAAGAAGCTGTCACATTTTGCTAAAGTTATACGAATCAGAGTACACATAACTTTCTCTTTAAAAATTATGAAAATACTATTTAATTTATTCACTGCATTATAATGGCAAATTGCAATGTAGCATTACTTGTCTGTCTCGCAAGAAAATTGTTTGAACATGCTTTTGTCAGAATATAATTACGAATAGTTTCTTTGAAATAAATTCACTAAGTTATTGTGAAATTGTGCTGCATTTATATAATCTGTCTAGAAAATTTCAGCTTCTTCTAAGTAACTGAATAAAGCAAACGACGCCTGTTACTGTTTTCTAACACGATAAAGTAAAAAAAAAAAAATTAAAGTCTAAGGCTGGCAGTGACTTCGGGTAGCTCCGGTATAAATCAGAAAAGTTAATGTGTCCTATTTTTGGAGCAAGACGATGCAAATTTCTTGTAACTAGTGATTTTTATTCGGCATGTCAAAATATAATTTCCTTTTTGGGACATTTTTGCTATAAATACTTGTTTTGTAGTAAGAATTCAATTCATTTCTATACAGCGTATTGATTGACTTATCCAGTCTCACGTGTTCAATGTTATTGCACGGATGTTACGTATTATGCGTTCAAACGTTTTTGCACTACGTGAATTTAATGAAAAAAATATTTAGTTTCCTCTTACAATGCGAAAAAAGTTCACCAGTAATTTTTTTCTTATCGAGTAGGTCTACGTTATTGCATTTGTCACTGTGAATTATCATGTTATTGTATGCTAGTTGGTTTAATTTTTGTACAGTTACAAAGCAAGTAAAATTGTAAGTTTCACTGTAGGATGTGAAACATGTTTGTACAACAGTAATGTTCTCAAGAGTTACTGTATGTAGGGGATACAAGTACATATTGATGAATAATTGTCACAGATAGAAAAGCACGAGAATCATGCCGCCTTATTTTGCAAACCAGTGTCGCGGCCTGCGCATTGAATAGGTACATAACCATAATCTAATCATTCAAAGACGAATCACTAATATTCTGCAGCGGCGCACTATAGTTATTATTGGCCCATTCAGGCGGGGACGCGCTACTAACAGAAGAACGTCAGCTATGGACGTGCTATGAAGCATAGCAAAAAGTGAACTTTGCCCGCGATTAATTTGTGTTACTAATAATATTAATTATTTATACATATTTTTAACTGCCCAGCAATGTTTGAAAGTTGCGTGCGCGATGGTTCGTGATGACTTGAGACTAAGGAGCAGGTTTCGTGCCGCGTACTCAAGGCCAGCACCCCGCCCCTTCCCCTAACTTACACAGTACCGTAATACTTATGGAGTTGTGGCGGCCGGGGAAAGTGAATGTCCATGTTGAACGTGGAGTTGCCAAGGTCCTTGCCATTATCAGAGCTCTTGCCTGGTCTTCAGAGTTGTCTCGATACGATCTGAATTGAGACGAGCTCATAGGCTAATAATAAATCTCTTCTCGGGAATGCAGTCAGGTTCATTAGTGTTAAAAAGTTTTTACCCTGGCTGTCCCAAGGACGAGGCCGGATAGAAGTTTAATTTAATTTTAAATTGTATTTGAAGTTGCCTACAAGAAGACTACATGTAAATATTTTATTCGTCTTTTATTCGAAATTTGCTATTTTAATATTTACAACTAATATCCAGAGCGCCTGACATTTTCATATACACGAAAGACGAAATACAGTCGTTGCAGTCAGTTTCCAGAATATGTAATATATATCATTCCTACTGTCACACTCCTCGCTGCTGCTCGTCAATCCGCTGATTCCTTACCTTCGTGATCCACACTCTTTCCAAGCACCTGCTCACTCGAAAACTTAAGGCACTTTCACACAATCAAATTTTGCTTCAATTTTCTATCAAATTTCTTGAATGTGGTGTGATGCGATGCTGTCACAACCGCGGCCATTTTGACTTTCAATTTATTGGATGTCGTGAATTTCGTAAAAGATTTTCGTTTCGAACATTATCTGAAATTTTCTTGAAGCAGAATATTTTAGAATTAAGTAATGATTTTTTTGCCAGTATTAATTCAAATAACATTAGTTGAATTCTGTATGCGAATTTAACCATATTAAAAATAAAACCGAGCATTAATTCTTATAAATAATATAAACAACAATAATATGAAATTTTGTAATGGCTAAACCAACTAATTTTGAGTCATGCAAAATTAGTAGATAATTGTAAATTAGGTTCGTTATTTGTATATAATTTATGTATAATTTGTTTACAAATAGTGTGATAAAGTTTCAAGTGTTCCCTTCAATCTTCATTGAACTAACTTTCTGGAACCGACATGCTATTCAATATATTGAAGTCAAGAAATATTTGATCGTATGAAAGGGCCTTTAGTCACAGATTACCGGGCCGTCACCAGGAATGTTTATAGCGAACACAACCCCATCGAGATTGTTCTACACACTTCCAGAACAGAGATCAAGAGGCGTATCCAGAGTTGCGGGTCTTATTTTTCCGTAACGTGACGGCACTGTAGCCGCACATTGCGCACCTCGGGGCAACCTTCGATGATCCCGACAAATATAAACTCACGACTGCTGGTGGAAGAAAGCGCGGAGAGGAAGTTTGTTTTGTCTAGGAGTGACGTGTGAAACTGCGGAGTCTCGTACTACTGTTGCTGCGCACGGTTCTACGCAAACCTCTCTCCATCCTACCCAATCCACTATGAAGGTTATTTTAGGTTAGTTCTGAAATGAAAATTAAAATATTTATTTTAAGTAAATTTTAAGAAGCAGCAAATAGGTAAATAATGCTAGCAGTAACTGTCCTATACATGCATGCAAAAATTAGCTTCCCAAGATTTACTAGAATGTTGCAACTCCACTGCCTTCGTCACTTCGATAATCCCCGAGGAGGAAAAACGCGATATTTTTGCGATAGCAGAAATTCCAACGTAATAAAACGTACAGAGCTATATACTGTGACTTATCAATGATGGGAAAGTGATGAATATCTGTAACTCAGATTGTCACTCAAGGTAGTCTATTAAACCAAGATAACAAAGGATAACGTCCCTGCAGAAATCTGCTTAAGTTTATCTTTGTGACGGGCGAGGTTCCAGGTTTTGTATCCTGTGGTGTTGCTTAAACCAAGTAATGTAGCTCAATGGTAAGGCTCGCATCAGTGAGGTTCCGTCCCGGCTTCGATTCCCGCATCTGTCCGTCCTGATTTCGGTTTTCCGTAGCTCCGAAATTCTCAGGCGAATACTGGGTTGGTTTTCAAACAAAGGACCATGGTCGATACTTCTCCCAGTTCATGTCCGCCCTTCTGTTAAGTTGTGTGTTCTTGTCTCTTAATGATTACGCTACTGGCGGGAAGAAGGCGTAAAAAATTTTTATTTAAGTCAAAAGTTAATCAGAACAAGTATCTCATGTTTGTATACACCTTAGGGCCGCTTAAAGCTATGATCTCCTTTTCTATTTTATCCGCAATGATAGTTTTTTTTTTTAACCTAAACGAGAAAACACACAAAAAAAATGTTTGGCGGATTTGTTTAAAAAGTGTTCACGCCATGTTTGCTAATTTTGTCAAGACATTCAGTAGTGTCGTTTTAGCTTATTATACAATGAACACATTTTACGTTAGTGGACTTATTATTCGAAACCGTATAATTTATTGTTTTGAAAAAATTGCTAGTAAAACAGAAACTATTTTAAACAAAACAGCCAAACAGATTTGCGATATCTTCTTTCGTTCAAGCTTAAAAACTAATAATCGTAAAAACAGCATAATCAAGTGAGCGTGGTTTTGACGGGCGGATACGTGCTGGCGCGTGCATGGCAACTGAATTCTACACAGCAAAGAAGAAATAATCAAAGCAGTACTTTATAGCAACTTTAACAGTGAAACAATTAACTGAACCTCGAAGCATTTAACGTAATGATCTGTCGCATCGCTCAGAGGGCGTATTCGTTTGAAGACGGCTAATTGAAATGTTCCGTGATTTATTTACGAGTCACTAATTTAATCTAGAAAAATAGTCTGCCCATTCAACAGGCACGATCTTTTAATGGCCCCAGTCAGCAGCGACCGAATAAAAAATTTGAGCACTTAAATGGGCTCTGATGGACAAAGAACCATTAAAACTTTTTGTTGGAGTGTCGCTGCAGGGCGCACTTAAGAAACAGATTTAAAACTTTTTTTCCGCGGTCGAGGAAGGTGGGGAGGGGTAACTTGAACAAACATAGAGGAGAAAAGATCTGAGAAAGCTGAACTATCGGGTAAGAGGCTGGATCACTTCTTTCGATAAAATTACTAATTTTCCTGCAGTAAATGAAGGGTGTCGCGAATTACCGACAATCTCTTTTAATAGAAACATTACATTGTATGATTTCGCGTGTGTTATTGGACTAAATCGGCACTAGCAGTTATTAAGTCCGTATATTGGATATTGGTAAACTGCTTCACGTAAATAATAATGGGATATTTCATTAATTGAAATACAAAATAATTGCAAGAGAATTCTTGAAAGTTATCCTATAATTCGCTTGCAATGATTCTGCATGAAAAACTAACGACAGATTCCGTTATTATACATGTCAATCATTGTACCAGGAATATATCCTGTGCTTCGACGAGGAGAAAATTTTGATAATACATTTTGAAAAAAAAAAAAATATATGGCTAAAAAACTAAAAGTACAATAAAATTGTTTAAAGCTCCTCCTTGTCATGTCTGGAAGTTTTGTAACATACAGAATGATTGCATTGTTTTTTTTACACGGATATGGACGATACCCAGTTTTTTTCTCAACAATAAATTATATTGTTTCTTAGATTTATGCACTAAAAGTGTAGCACATTTAAATATAAAAATATATCGAAATCAAAATATTTACTCTTGAACTGTGGATTATTTTGCAAATAGTCTACATAAATTTGTGTATTGTACGAGTACGTGCAGCAGAATATTGTTCAAATAATTGTGTTGAATATAGGTCGTGTTTGCAGCAATATGAAAATAATTGGTAGCGTCGCCATTGTGGAATTTTATATTTTGTCATAATTATTGTTTCAATTATGAAATTTTAATTTGGAGCATAAAACATGGACTGATATAATTTCTAACGTCACAAGCAGTTAATTGTCTGGTAGGTCGGTTACATGCGTGAAACCGTCCAAAGTCAGTCAATATTCCACTCAGAACGTTTACACAGGATAGTCAAATGTAGGCATTTCATCAATACTAACTCCAAACTACACAGTCTTACTCTGTCCTTCAACGTAGCCAGAGTTATAATAGTGAAATTCAAATACATTCAATTCTTAAATATTAATACGAAGCACAGGGCACATTAAGAGAAGTTCTCGAGTCACGCTTTTTTACCCGATGACGGCATAACTGAACGGTAAGTATTGAGGGGCGAGACTGTTTCGCTCACCATACCGCATCTAAGCACAGAAAACTGTATAGGCGCGCGAGGGCTTTTTCTTTTCTTTCAGCAGCGACCTTAAGATCTGGTTTGTGGAAAGTATGGTGCTAAGTTAAACTTACTTCTTCCCTGCTATGCCTCTATTAGGCATGCCGTATTAAAAATCAAACATAAAATCATAGTTTGAAGTGTGTTCTTTTACTAGATAAAATATTGCGAGTGGGTGTAGTTGTTTTCACCTAAAACAGTACCTCGGGGCCCTGGCAGAGTAAGAATAGGGTTTTATATGTTAAATTATTTTCTATGGCACTCGGTCACCTTTGGTGATATTGCTTGCGGACAAGAACCATTTTCTGCGCCGAGAAAAGGAGAATTTTGCTACGTAAATAAAATTGCGAAAAAAGGAATTATGGATAGCCATTTTCACGTGTTTTTTGTGTGTAAAAATGCTTTTTTGGCCACAATTTTAAGGGTATTGAAAAAAAATGCCTACACGATCCATAGCAATGTACGCGGCACCGAGACGAACAAAAAAGTGATAGGTGGCATATATAACTTCAACCGTAACTGAGCCAGGTTGAAAATTATTTAACCCGTAAAGCCCTATGCTGGTTGTAGCCGTGGCTTCAAGGCAGGCAGCGCCCTTAACATGTCAAAAGCTGCGCCAAGACAGCGCTTATTAAATATTTTTTTTGTTTAGTTGAGAAAGTATTTCGCGGAGACTGTAAGGACGATACGGCACGCATATCGCACCTATGCATTTAACAGATACCTGAAAAGGACCGCAAAAACACTCATTTCCACCATTTTCAGAAGCGTGAAAATAAACTTTAAATATGGAAGGCGAACCTGAAATGAGTATACACACGTGTAGTGTTATTTGAATGCTACTCCTAACTGGACGTTACGTAAGGCGATGCTCTCTTGTTCCTACTGTTTTTTGCTATGATTATTTGTTTAAGCTTAAACGAGAGCAGATGTCAAAAACATGTTTGGTAGTTATGTTTGCATTGGTTTTTGTTGCGATAGCTATTTTTTTCGAAACAAATTATGTGCTTTCGACTGAAAAGTCAACTAATCATAATTGCGTTAGTTACATAATTAACTAAAACCTTGAATAGGTCTTGGAAAAAATCAACCGGCGTAGAGAAGACTGTTTGAAACAAAACTGCCAGCCATATTTATGATATCCGCTCTCGTTTAGACGTAATAAATTAATATCTCTAAAAAAGTAGCAGTTTTCGAATAATATTGTAACGGGCGAAACTTTGCACGCCGTTCTGCACTAAAATTTTGTTAATGAAAAGTATTTCTTGTAGACAAACTAATTCTTCCCTGCTGAGCTTCTAACAGGCGTCCATATTTATAAAAATAAAATAACAGAGGTGTTTTTTCTTTTGGTATTTAAATATACTGGGTATATTATGTTCAGCTATTTCACGTGAAACAGTAGGCTGCACGTGTCGCATGCTATATAACAGGTCATGAGCTAGGCGAGGACATATTAAAAGATATATATATATATATATATATTTTTTTTTTGGTTGAGAACAGGCAGCAATTATAGGTGGTTCACTGTAAAGTGAGCACTTCTCAACAATTACAAAAACAAATGTGTTTATTGGGTTATAAAAGCAAAGTTTTAAGAGTTGTGAAATGTTAACACTAGTTTCCAGTTACGTGTAAGTTTTCGTATCTAAAATATTAAAGATGTTGGCATAATGACTTACAAAAAATTGCAAACAGTGCGCAGTTTGTCCTGAACAGCTTATGCTTAATGCTATGATCAATCATTTCTACTGCTTTTCAGATAATTATTTTTCAATCCTGCATGAGAGTAGACAACAATAAAACTGTTGCGCAGTTTTGTTGAAAACTGTGTATACTATGTAAGGAAATTCTCATTAATGAACTTATTAGTCAAAATATATTATGTTTTATCTAGGAAAAATTAGACTTCATAGTTAAAACAGTTTTTTTTAACAAAACTGTGTAACTGTTTTTTCAATATCTGCTCTCATGTAGGAATAAAAATGAATAAAAATTTATTTACGTGAAAACCTTAAAAATGATTGAGCATTGTCTTACGGGCATGTGCTAGAGTTATTCGCATTTAACGACAATTATTTTTTAAAACATAAATGGGAACCGATATCGTAAAATCGCTTCGTAACTTTGTTATGGTTGATTGAAACTGCATACTCTAATTTTGTCGAGTCAGAAGACTGCGAATTAGTTGCTAATTTGTTAATTAACGAAATTTCCGTTTAATTGATGAATTAGCCCTACTAATCATATAGTTTGTCTCGAAAAATTACATTGCATAGTAAAACTAATTTGCAAAAAAAGTTACGAAGCGATTTTACGATATCGACTCTCGTATGCGTTTTAAACATAATCCTCTCGAAAGCCGAGAAACTCGGACCCAAGCCCTCAAGGTGGCTCCTTAGATAGGCTGTTTGTGTTGTTGAGGCGTAAAATCAATTACTTTCCGCGCAAACCACTCTGGTGTTCAGTGTTGTACTGCTATTTTTATTTTCCTATGGCACTTGAAGCTGCGACAGTTTCATTTTATTGTGAGATGTATGGTTTAACGTCCAACCGTATTTGCTAGTCAAGGTGTTGCAAAATTGCAAGTTAATATTTTTGGCAAACTATCTTCTCTTACATAGAAACAGAAAAATTGTACAGGAAAATGGGTCGGAAAGTGCGCAGTTTCTGACGCACAGTTGGCAGTACATGGCGCACAGTGTATATGCACGTGCTTGATCATGTCACTGTACATTGCCATCGCAGATATTACTGACAACCACTTACCAGACGAGACGTACTTGATTGGACGATAGGCATTGTGCGGCGTAGCATTCCACAGTAACACGGTTCTGCGATCTTGTGCACTACGTGAAGTAGGACTATTGTGAACTCTGCAGCACTGGAAGAAAAGTATTGTTGTACGTACGTCTGTTAAAATAGGGACAACTTTGGAAGACAATGTTTCCTGCTTTTACAGAAAATATCGTCACTTCTACAGGACAAATTATTATAAGAACAATAAAGATAGTAACGACAACCAAACTAGAATGTTGTCCATATATTAACATAAGTAAGGTACATATAGCAATGCTTTTCTTTGAGTGAGAAATGGTGCTCTTAGTGGATCCATATTCATAGGAAACATTTGTTTTGTTCCTCTGCATGTGATAATTTCCTTTCTAAAATATAGACATACAATTTTGCAGCTGTGTGTATGTTTTCCCACGTACGGCAGTCTGAAAAAAGCCGCTTTTAGACATTTAGAGGCGCTTCTTCAAAATGTTTGTAATAAAAGGATCTATTTTTTAAAAACTAATAGCGACGTAGATTAAAGCGTTGTTTCTTTGACAAATATGCTATTGTAATGCGTGTTACGTAGCTTCGTCAAAAAAGGAAGAGTAAGCACATGTCGGAAGGCCAGTTAAGCTAGTTTTATACAGTACCTACAAGAGTTGACCTACTTTAAGTTGCTATAAGAACTGTGTAAGCCGTGATAAGGCCGCTATACGAGTTGGCATGGACGATTACTATCGCATTAAAATAGCTGACGTATTTTTTTTTTATTTGTAATATGTTCATACTCTTGTTTCTTTTATTGTGATTCACATAATAGTTCCCTTTTAAAACACCAAGGCATGCTTCACTATTATGATGCGTTTCTTATGTGAATATTGCGGTGTAATAAAGACAAAAGAAACTTATTAGCATTAATTAAGCTATTTACTTATTTTTATTTTAGGTACGTTTAGATTTCCAAATGACTCTTTAGTTTGAAGACTGATATTATCTCTGTAACTTTGTAAAATTTTAAATTTTTTTGTATTAATTTGAATGTGATAGGACATAATTAAGACGGTGAAATAACTTTTCGCTTAATTTCTTGTGTTTCAGGTAGGTGTCGTTTGGAGCTTCCTACGATTTGACGCTGCAATAGGGTTGGTCAGTTACGGTAGCTGGTATGTGTGACAGAAAATGACTTGTAATGCCAAATGTGTTTCGCCAATCCAGTCGACATAATGCCTACTGCAGCGGATTGTATCGTACCTGGTACGGCAAACTGTGCGGAGTATGATAGGTAGGTACTAAATAGTAGGCTATTACCGTTACGGGCTACACCTGTACCAAACTTGAAGCCACGGAATTTTAACGGAGAAGCATTGCAGATGAGGTTACTTCCCAATACATAAATTTTACTGGAAATGCCTTCAAATAGTATTGCTAGAGAAACTGATTATCTTGAAAAGTTGACAGTTTGCTAAGCTTCAATAGAACATGTTCACATCTGACTGGGCCAATTATAAGCTCTAGTACGCCGCTATTGGATATGTGTGATTCGCTTTTAAATAACTGCATGACTATCCTCCAATCATACAAAGCGCCGGCCGCTATTTTTAAAAATACGATTACACGAATGATAATCCATCCTCTCTAAGTATTTTACATGAAGTTTCTTAGTGAATACGGCCTCAGAAAGGTAGTTATAAATTTTCATAAAGTCGAATTTTTTTTGTTAAATTAAATTTTAATGTTACATTTAAGTTTTAACACACATAAGCAAGGTGTCTAATTGCGGCAGTATTTGAGAGTACTCGCAAAATTCTATTTGTTTGAAAGGGTTGTCTTGAAAACTGATCCATTAGGAAGGAACGTCTTCAACATTGATTTCCCATTTGAACGGAGTGGCGCCAACGTTATTAGGCAGAGCCATCAAGTTAAAATGTCTTCATCTTTATAATAACGGCTGAATAGTACTTCAAAAGAGACGCCTTACCGTCACGACATGATATTTGGCCATGCCATAAGCCTAATTTGAAATATTTATGAAGCTATCTTAGAATGACCTAATTTCGAATACTGTGGAAGTTTTTTAAAAATATAATTCAGCTCCTTGTGATGAAATACTTGCACACAAAATTGTCATAATGTGATAATCTGGCTTAATGTAAACGTAATATTAACAAATGCCTCAGAAACACCTTGTACTCCAAAACAACACACGTGACGAAAATATAAATATTTTCGTATCCAAAACTGTTGGTCGTGACATTTTTCATCGTGCTGACGTCGTAAGGGTATTGTGTTCTAATTGTTAAGACTATCGTGTCGTAATAAATGAAGAAAAGTGACTTTGATAGAAGATTCGCGAATTCGTTTCTTTGTTTGCTCACGGACGCCATGTGTGCAGTGCGTCTTTTGTAAGACAATGTGTTTCACGTAGATTTGTGTTTTTAATTGGTGTAGTATAACTTCGGAATTTCTGGCGGGCTAGTTTTTGGGGTTATTTTGTTTAGTTTTTCGAGAATATGTATTGTTACCTGGTTTCCTGAATGCTGGGAAGAAACCTTATAATACTTTAAATTGGAGGCAATATAAGTTTTTCCTAAATTTTATTGGACCCTGAAGGTACGTTGAATCAATATAAATGTCATGTCATCGTCATATAACTGCTGAAACTTATAGTTTGTCGTTGGCATTTTCGCAAATCATACACGTCATACTTCATTGATATATTAAGTACAGTTATATCGTAATCAAATTTGTAAAATATCTTCAGTAAAATCCGCATGGGCACTACTACCTACTTCGAACTTAACGAAATGTATTGTTTTCGTTTCAATACAGTAGAGTAGGACTATGGTAGTGTGTCTGTAGCCATTCAACACACGTGCACATCAAAGAAACGTACACCGTATCGCGTATGATACTTCTTTCTTATTCTGTGGCCCTGTCATCCTCGTCGGGTCTTTGCAATTCCAAAAATGTCTTTAATGTATTTTGTTAAAAAAAATTCGCTCGATGAAAGAAATTAACATGTGTTAAAATTCATGCTTACAAAAATTAATAATTAAAACGCCTGTTGGATTTCTATTGTAAAGTGCACAGTCCATGAACGGTAACTAAAGTCATAATGATCCCCAATTATGCATTAACCATACCGCTGGTTCCGTTTTCCTCGGGTTCTCGAACCTTGTGTGTGTATGCCTGGTAAACAGATTCCAGTTCCCGAAACTTTGTTCTTCTGCCAGGAAAACTTTTATGTTTTGTTTCGTCTCATAGTTGTGTCGTACTTTTATTTTATTTTGTGATTTATATATTTTATGTTGGTCTTCTGCCCAAAGCCGGCCTGAAACCTGGGTTTTCTGTTTTGGTGGCGACTTGTTTTTTTTATTATTATTTTCTTATTTGCCTGTTCTTGGCTAACCCGATTCCAGTAATGGAATTTTATGTTGTCTATATATCCTGTTGACTATAGCATACTCTACTTTTTTTTTTTAAGGTTTTCTATTCACTTTAATTTTCTTTGACGGACATCTACATCGCAATTGAATGTGTCCAAAAATCTATATCTTGTCACGTGTGGTTACATTAACACACAGTAAAAATGATTTATGAAGGATTAAGTTGTAGTAGGGCCTTAAATAGTGCTCACTTTACCGTGACCACCTTATATCTAACGTTGCTATGCCGAGCACTATGCGATACAGCTCTGTAAAACATTGAAACTTCCAGGTGTTCAACAACAATCTCTAGACTCGCAGTCAGTTCAGCAATGATAACACACTGTTTGCTACTAAATACATAACAATTATTGCTTCTAGTGAGAACCACTGAATTGGCCTGAGAGCGTATGAGAAAACCGTTAGATTTCACCGTGTGAAGTTGTGGAAAAAGCTGGTAAAACATTGAATTTTAATTTCGTAACACTCAAAAATTTTATTACCTATGTTTCACAGTTTGCAGAAATTAAAGGAAAATTCGCGACAACTTTTAAGGACATGTAAGTATTTTTTTAAGCACTACGAAACTAGGTTTATTAACAGTATGATATAGACAACCGTAGTTGAAATTGCTTTCAATTATTACGCATACGCACACACATAAACAGATTCAATTAACTTTTGGAGTTGATATGTTGGCAAGTGAAGCGCCTGTAACCTGATTTAATGGGCAACATACTTGTAAACTGAAACTACAGATATGTGATGACAGGTAGGCGACTGTATTTGAAAGGGGTTGGGGAGAATATGACATGATTATATGTCTGCACTTTATCAAAATAATGTGCTAGGTGTGAGGTTAGTATATTCTTAAAGTTTTCCACGCATAAAGATGGTTTAATGTTGAACTTTTGTGTATCATTAACTAACGTCCATAAAAAACACTATCTCGTACACAATTAACATATTTAATGGACAATATAATTAATCACACATTATAGTAACGATTTCGACATTCGGAGTGTTGACATACCATAGTTTCTCCTAGAAATATTTTTCGTAAAAGGATTCTTTGTTTGTATTTGAAAAGTTATGTTGCAGACAGTATTAATAATTATGTGTATGACATTTCTAAGAGTTGGCAACAAAATTTACTATTCCGGTGGTTTTGTATGAGTATCCACTATTAAGTGGAATTCAATTCAACTAATATTGGGGGGGGGGAGGTGGAATGTCTGTATTTCCTCCCCCGCTGCAATGAACGGCAATGCAGCGTTGTAGTTATTTAGCTGCAGATACGTGGCATGCACTCTGAAAACACAACACTTTTTAAATACGAACCATAGCAAAGTAAGTTAACTGCGAAGTTTTTTTTATTTATAGTATACGTAAAATATATGTATGGTATAGAGTTAGTAAAATTTTTAAGACAATTTTTATTTTTTTATTTTTTCTTCCAAGGAAAAGTAATTTATACATGGAACATTTAGTAACGGTTTCCTAAGCTTTCGTTTGCCATAAATGACGATTTTTTTTTACCGCATGCTTATCTCCAAGAATATATTTTTCTTGGTTGTAAACATAAAAATTTGACAGTGTACATTCTACCCTAGTGTTAATTCAACCTTTAACCGTAAAGGTTTGTCGTTCTCGGCGGAGAGCGATGTTAATGACTTGAGGCGGGAAGCGTGGGCGCCGATCAATCGAGGCAGCAGACTGACCTAAGAGAGTTGACCTCTGCTCTGCATGGTGACCTCCTGCCCACGTGGGTGGGACTGTCCCACACAGCTGCTCCTCCGTCAGCCGGGCACATATTCACGTATTAGATACAAGCCTGGGCTCATCTAGTCTGTCTTCAGACCACTCTACTCCGTTCAAGGCTATCCGGGTTACATTCTCGGCGGGGTCGGACCCTAGATTTTCCAACGCGGGTTTTCTCATTCCGGCGTTTCTCCACTGTAAGGCTTTACCTGTCATTCTCCGGGGCATATATATTGTAGTCAACAGGCCTATGTACCTGGCTCATTCAAGGTGTGTTACGCCTATTATTTTTTACGCTAAACTGCTTAACTTATTCCTATTATGTTTTTTCTACTAAAAACACATATTCCAGACGTAATTTTAAAAATGCAGCATGATTGTTACAGAGCTTTCGAAAAAGGCTAAACCGGCTTATATTTTAGAATACTGTAACCCCGAATTCGTAAACCGCAAAACTAGATGCATACGTTGGCATTCACTTGCAACACTACTCCCTAAACAATTTTAAGATAACCGCTTGGAATCCTGTAGGGAAAATATTATTACGGAAATATTGTGCACGCCAGTTTAGCAGATTGCGAATAGAGGCGATGCGCTTCTACTCGAGCGTGGTATTCTGGCCCTTACCGCTTTGCTGTTTTCACGCGGAAATTTAAAACCGGGTATGTAGGGCTCATTTCCGTGACATGTTTAAATTAAATTGTTGTCAGTGATGGTATAAACGTATGTTCGACACGTACTGAGCATCCATCTGGTGCGATTCGCCTTGGTGTACAGTCTTTTACGTGTTTTTATGTTAATTTCCTGGAAACTGAGAAAATAATTATTTTCGCGCTCAGAAAAAGAAAACTCAACCTCTCAACAGTTTCCCTCAGTTTACTTCCTGTGCCAATATTCTCATATTAACAGGAAATGTGTGTGTGTCATACGTACATACATGCATACATCACCGCGAGAGTCCTGGTCTAAATTGGACACGAACTTTTTTGGGGCAAAATGTGTACAGTGAAATTTTACTTGTACAATGTGGCAACACTGCACGAAGGAAGTCCACTCTTGCGCTACGCGTTCAGGTATTTTATGTATGTTCTGTAAAGTAAATGTAGAATCATGTTTGAACTGCTCAGAATTTTAACCTGCACTCATTATAATGCAGTCCTGAAACGTAGTAGTAAGATAGGGGCAATATATATGTAGAGCGCAAGAGGGGACTTACTACAGCGTTATGTTGCCACATTGTGTATATAAAATGACATCGTACAATATTTTACCACTAACGTTGTCGTCTCCAACCGAGTGCAATCTTCATCTGGAAGCGCGAGGGCCGTAAGGGCGACACTCGCTTGCTCACAGCTTACCTCATCGCCTCTAAGACTAGCGTGTCTTCCCCTCCATAGATAAGCGGCACACAGTGTAGTGCTAAGGGTGCCACTGACCGACGCATGTACTACAGTCTCACCTCTACGTGCAACAACTCAACTGGAAAGCAATGATTTATTATATCGTTCATATCAGTTTGGTCCTGAAGGCCACGGCTTTCTATTTACGCAGTTTTTGCGAATATTATATTTTAAATTCTGAATTGGAGCAGGTATAAAACAGCTTCATAGAATTGTTGAACATTTTTGCTATGTAGCTTGAATTTTTCAAAGCATACTTATGGATCAAACTTAAGTTTTTTTAAAAAGCGGATAGTTTGCTAAAATTATGTATGTCTTTCTTGCGTTAAAAAATTAGGCTACATAGTAAAAGCAATTTTTAATATTTGTGTTGTGGTTTACTGGTACTTGGTCCTTTCCAGGATAAAAAAGTAATATTGACCAATGTATATTTTCTCTTGTGAAGTAGGCCTATGGTTTCATGTCCATCGCATGTGTCTATCTCTACGTGTTTTAAGTGCAGGTTGTATTGTCTCAGATACTGCAGTCTGGAGACCCCGTATATTCATTTTGAAGGTCTCTTTAATTCATATGTCTAGTAAGCTTACTGGATTTTTAAACTTACCGGGACAAAGTTTGAACGGCATTTCTTTTCGTAAACAAACGTAATGCATGTTTAGTAGTTATCAAAAATATATACCCGTAACACACTGTAACACAAGTGCCTGCAAGGATGCCGCTTTAAAGTGTCTGATGGTAATGCCCAGTTTGACTGGTTTTGCCTTCAGTAGAGGAACATTATAGGCTATTTGCAATAGTTTGTTCTTAGGTCATTGGGACAGGTATTCATTGTTAATTACTGCATATTATACTACGTTTCTCATAAGTGTGGTAAAACTTTACCACTACTTATGGGCAATGATGGTAACAATTTTGTGATTTGTGGCGCAGTGCAAGTCAAACTTTGCAGTATAAATGGCGAGATGCACATTTCCGGCTCATTTTAGAACTAAAATTGTGTTGCAATGTGCCACAAATAACGAAATATAAAAAATTATTGCCCATAAGTAGCTGTAAAATTTTACCGTACTTATATGAAACAGAGAATACTTTATTCGATCTCACGTTATTTTTAAGAAAGATGAAATGAATGGTAGTTATTCTGTTAGTCGCGTGACAGAATTAATATCAACAAGTCGCGGAATGTCGGAAATTGGCAGAAAGGAATTTAAAAAACTGGGCCTTAAAAATGCAGAAATAACCGCGAAACCTCTTCTATGAATAAATATCGAAGACTGAGGAAAAATAACAGTTCGGTCATGTTTAAAAGCTGTTAGTGTGCGCAAATGGCGTATTTCGTGTTGGAACGTCACGTGTGCGCGTGGGTGTCCCTGCCTTGCAAAGGGTAGCTGTGACTCCTTCCCCTCCCCCCTTGTATAATTGGCAGTTGGAACTGCGGGGGCACGTACGTGTGCGTGGCCGGGGGTAATCGGCCAGAGTGCCTTGGGAACTGGTGGGGGGGTTAACTCAGCCAATCTAGGGGAGCGGACACGTGCGCCGCGAGAAATGGCCAATTTCCCTCCCTCCCCTCCCCTCAAAACACAACCCCTAGCCCGAGGCTGATATGGTGTGTCGATTGGCACGCCTAGATACGGCACGCAGGGGAGTTGTCCTCTTGATACCATCCACTGGCATAGATAACGAGGTTTGTGTTAGTTGATAGGTGTTGAGGGGGGGGGGGACCAGAAGGCGCGATTAATTGTGGCACAGGCAGTTAGTGAACGAGCTGTACGGATAGCGGGGTGCAGAGATTTGGTCGCTGCCTTCATACAAGTCCTTGGCGAGAACATGGGTAGGCATTTGCCGGAATTGAAATGTAGGAAAACAAATTGATGTTTTTAGAGAGCTTTTTGAGAATGAAAGTACTTAATTGCTCAAAGTTTTCAGGTTTTTCAAAAAGCACCCTAAAAGATCATATTATAGCAACGTTGGCCACACGGAGATGAACAGTCACATATGACATATTTTATTGTAGGCCTATTGGTTTCACAGTTACCGAGCAACATCTATTATAATTAGAGATGTGGTTTATCGCGGAAAAATTGGACGGTTTTCTTGATTTCAACTTACGTTCAGCTTATCAAAAGATACTGGCCTTTCCCTGTACGTGGAGCTGTTACGCTAGTTGACTGAGCCAATAAGAATCCCGCTAATGTAATATTTAATGCCTGTTATTGGTCTACAGAAAACTACGTTTGTCTCAGGCGTGTATCACCCAATCAAACATGTTGCGAAGAAACTACAATGTTTTCGAGAGTGTGTTGGCACAAACTTTTTTCGCGATGTACCATCATCTCTAATTATAATTCAAAATGTAATTTCCAATCATTGTTACGCTTAGAGTTCATCACTGAAGTCTTAATTTTATTAGTCTGTTGCGAAACTCGTCCTAAATATTTCTGCTAGTAAGTCGTGTTCTTTAATTGCTATTCTTATTCAGACATTACTCGCTCACAGTTTTTGGATAATCTTAACATGTTTTGACTGCTCTCGCCGCTCAACTGTCGCCGTTCTGGATTGTGTGTACGATACGTGTAACCTCTATATTTGGTCAGCACAGGGCGGATAGCGTGACTTGGCTGACAGTTTTTAAAGCAGCTGAATTAATCCGACGCCGGGATTGCTGAAGGATATTTTAAAAAAATTTTATGTATGCAAGCGTATAAGCGAAATAATTAAGAGAATTCTATTTATTGTGAATTTGAACAGTCAACAAAGTCAAATACTACTACATATCATGGTTACAGAGGATGATATGTCGCGAAAATGTTTTGTGCCAACATACCTTTGAAAACACTGTTGTTAATTACAACACATATGATTATAGGTGAAGTACGTCTGACACAATGTAGCTGTCTGCAGACCAATAATAGGCATCAAATATTACCACAGCGGGATTCTTATTGGATCAGCCAAGTAGGGCAACAGCTCCACATAAAAGCGAAAGCCAGTCATCTTCTGGTAAACTGAACGTGCTTTGAAACCCAGCCATCATTCTCTCTAGTCATGGTGAATATAGATATTAAATCACTAAGAAAAAATCTGCAGCGGACACTAATCGCAACATGTCAGCAGATAGGCTTATAAATTGTTCACGCTTTTATTAGACGTTGGTTGGTGGTCATAGAGCAGACTTGGCAACGCTGCCAGTAGGCAGAGAAAGCGGCGACGTTGCGTCAACATTCCGGCCACGACAGACAGCCGTCATCTCTTTCCAATTTTCCGCGTGTCTTTAGGCGGTCGACACGGCCGTTGAACCCTCTCCCTATTGGCGGACACAGAAGTACGGAAGAATAACAAGGACGGTGTAATGTATCGACTTACTTTTTTTTTTTTTTTGGAGAAATGAGCTGTCGTTACTAGTACCAACTATAATGCGACAAGTTAGTAATTGTCCTTGCCCAGTTCCGTTCCGCGCAGCTCCACCCCCTCCAACTTTCTCCCCTCTTGACGCTCTGTCTCTCCTGCCCGTAGGGGAGGAATAACGTCATATTTCCTTCAAGGACAACTTACACGAACACAGTGCACTCTCTGCACGAGGTGGACGCATGAGTATTCGCACTAACTAGATATTTATTTTTGTCGTGTCGCGCCTACCGCATTGCGTTTGACGCGCTATGGTGATTGTAACCTATAAGTGGGATCGTTTGGTCAACGTAATAATATGTTGTTTTTAATACAGCTCTATAAATTACCAATTGTTTAAATCATTACATACTCACAGTCCCCATACTTATTTTACCAATTTTAAAATATAGTTATATATTCTTGTTATATTCAACAGTGATAATAAGTCAGTAATAGTTGTAAAAAGGCGTCGTAAAGTGTTCAACCAATAAATAAAAAAATAAAAAAATGCGAAGCTTGTTCACAATAAAGTCGAGTCAAAACGTTGACTGTTGCTGAGGCATTAGTACACCATTCTCCTTAATAAGTTATATTAATCTGTCAAGCTAATAGAACATTTATTTGCATAATCTACGCA
>PNEQ01093291.1:0-39527 GCA_003012365.1 Medauroidea extradentata | reverse complement strand
TCGTGCTGTCGGAGTGAGCCTCAGTCAAATTGCTAATATTCAATTTGAGCCAATTTTAGCAGCTTAACCACAGTTGAGGTATCACAGCGTATTTCTTCGTGCGTGTTTTGTGTTGCAGCAGCAACACAAGAAAGTTTGTCGACGTCTTCAACTAAGGTAAGTGCGTAGTATGTCCATTTAACTGCGGTCGGGTAGGCAGGAAACTTTGAAAACAAGAGACGTGATCGTCTCAAAACTATAAGTATCTACCTCTCGTGACGCAACCCGCAGTGCGTGTGTCCCTTAGGCCGATTTAAAAAGAAACTTCTTTGTTATTTTATTTCAATTAGAGCTAGCCGGGCATACTACAACATTACAATCATCCAGCATTAATCACGTAAGAGACAGAGCAACGACACCTCTTATTAATACCAAACGCGGGTCACGAGCATCCAACAACAGGAGGTCGCAAAGTGACGTGTCCAAAAGAGAGGCTAGACATTTCCGTTCGTTAGTCGTTACGCGCGGAAAGATACGAAGTGGCAGAAAAGAGAACTTTTGCAGGGCTTTTCTGAGTGCTCACTTTATCCCGAACCACCTATGCAAGTTTAGAGAGCAGTCACTGTATATCGTAACAGGGCCGGATTTACCACTAGGCCCGGGCCTAGGGCGCACTTTTCACAAGGGCGCAATTTTATCGAGAACATGTTCCTGTAGGCCTGCACACAGTAAATAAAATTCGTACTTTTACAAGAAATAGCTTGTAAATTAACGTCCAGAACATTAATCACTCTAGCCACTACAACAGAATGTCGTAGATAATTAATGTGATCTAAATTTTCCAAATCCCTGTGAGGACTAGTGGGATATTTCTTTATGGGCAGAGTGTTTGATGTGAAGCGAAATAACCTTCAACGACCTGTCAAGTTTTACAAAATACTTAGTAATTTTACTGAACAGTGTTTTGGAAATTAGTTGCCAAAAATAAATGTACGCGGATTTATTTGTAGGTAAATGTATTTGTGAATGTAGGGCAAATTTGTTTGTAAATATACGACATAGGCCTATTCGTTTATTTACAAGCGTTTCTTGTAGTGTTTACAATTTTTTTTGGTAACTTAAAAAAATATTTTTTGGAAACCTGTTCCCAAAGAATCTTTTTGTAAAATTACATTTTTTTTTTAAATCGTGTAGGGCCTACTAGTTATATCTAGGGCCCGGTAGTTTTCGGGAAAAGATTTTTGCCCCACTTTGTTTCAGTGCACACCTGCAGTTCAACTTTACGATTATTGGCAGAGTGTTTTTGTGCGGAGTTGTTATTCATTTGACTGTGCCAATCAGTGCACGGACAACTGTGACACAACACGTCTGTGATTTGCGGGTTTAACCTCACTGACCACAAAGCAGAGCTGCAGGTGCGCACGTAAGGCACTGAAACAAAGTGCTGCAAAAATATTTTCGCAAAATCTACCGGGCCTTAGTTATATCCAATAAGCAAGTGTATGTGTACAGCGAGTTGTATTACTGGACAATATGTTCCTTGCCTCTTATGCTACTGGCACGAGATTGTACGTACCTCTACCAGTCTAATGTTCCACAGACAACTCAGTGTTGTGTATAGTCACTGCTAAACACCGCATGCCTAGGAGCACTACCACGATACGCCACTGAGAGCACTAAAACATTTTGGTAACCTAAAATTACTTTTCGTTTACTACAAAATAATTTTACTGTCTCAATAATCACAATTTTTGTGGAAGCTCTTCGATAGCAGCTTAAATATGCACAGTAAAAAATAGTTTCATTAGTTTCCTATGAAATGGCAGTAATCAACGTGTACGTGGTATGCCAATTTGACAATTCAATATTGTACAATTCTCATACCAAATTGGCATTTACCCTAGAGGCCTACGTGCTACTTTTTTCGTATGCACGATAAATACATGGAAAATGTCTTCGTCATAAAATGCACATTCTCAGCACTCCAATACGCGTGTGTGGTACATGACCAAACAATTTCGTACAGTGGTGTCATGATGGCAGACAAGCCAGTGCAGCTTAACCTATTGAATGCTGACGGTACAAAGCAGTTAACACAAAAAACAAACAGTTAAATGTATAAATTTACTCGCAAAAAGTTGTAATAGATTAAGCCTATCAAAACATTTTGTAGTAAGATACTTCAATGCTGAAAATCTTTAAAAATTGTTACAAACATTTTAATGCTGTAGGCCCTATTGTTAGAGGAATGTAAAACAAAGGCAAATGTTTAGACCCGTCACTTTTGCAAACTTTTTGTCCGTTTACAAAAAACATTTATAAACACGTGTGAAAATATAAATCATATTTAGCGGTAGGCCCTACAACAAAACCTGTTGTAAAATTTGCAAGGAAATGGTTAGATATATGCATAAATTCATAAATTTACAAATGTAAATAGGCTATATAGGGCAATTGCTGAATCTGCATGCCCTTATAATCCTGAGTAATATATTGTAGGCTAAATGTTATTAATAGCCTAACGCTTATTTGTAAGATAAAAAAATTATATTGCGAGTAACCGTAAAAATAGTACGTAATTTTACTCCACAAGTGTAACGGAATATTCCCGAACCTTGTAATGAAAACCAACTTTCCCGTACATTTGCGGCAAAATTACGGCACAGTGCAGAATAATTCGCTTACGTTGCTCATAAATTTCAGTACGCGGTAAAGGAAATCTACGGATATCAGTTGCACAGACGTCTCAGCGCATGATTAACTTACAGCCAACACTGATGGCACTACGAATTAAATGCTTTAAACATTCACATTGTGTAAAATAATAGTGGCTTGCTTATATCTACTAAAGTTATTGAGATTAGAAAAATTTGTTATATTACAATGAAATATGCTATTTTTCAAGAATTTAATATTATTCGTCGTATTTTGACATCGTGGTTGTGGTACGTCCGGGTTAGTTATGGCTACGTAACAGGCGAAATTATCACATTTCTGTTCGTTGAATGGTATGTTGGTGCAAGTTTGAAACATCTGTGCAGTAAATTTCCATTACATGTAACTGTAATTTGCTTCCATTACATGTAACGGAATTTTACTTCAAAAAATTTTTTCAATGCGCGATATATGAGAATATCGGGTTAAAATTCAGCTAAAAGCAATCAGTCATAATAAGTTATTACTTTGTCGCACAGAAAACCCGGATTTGTGGTAGCTACAAAATGTTTCGTCAATATGGACCTGACGAAATAATTTTGTAGTGGTTAAAAAACTTTTTTATAGTAACTGCAAAACTTTATTGTGAACAACAATAATTTTTGTAGTCACCACAAAAAACTAAATTGGTAAGGTTCATAATGAAAAAATATTTTGTAGTGACCAATAAGTTTTTTTTTTTTTTTTTTTTTTTCAGTGCGTGAAGGTTAATTTTACTTAGCTTCAGTGTATTTATAGTTTAACACTCCCTGCAAGAACAGGAAGTCATTGTATATAGACTTTCACCACTTAATTCATTCGGAAGCTTTGACAAGTATAGGTTGTGAGACAATCAATGGTTAGTTATTTGCTGATTCATTGTTGTAATTATTTTCTCTTTGCAACAATTAAGTCATTTCAGCGAAAGTTGAGGGTTAATTGTATAAAATGGGAAATTTCTGTACGATGTAAAATATTTATTGCCTTTTTTAAAATCCAGTGTCGGTTTTTAAGTTAATTAGGAATTCACAAAAACCTAACCCTTGTCATGTTTCATTTTGGAGACAGAAAGTGTAAAAATATCCAAACATTTTATTTTGTCTTTTAACGAAATAAACTAAAAACCAAATTTATAATTATGCTGACATGAGGTTTCTTCTCCCTTTAGACATCACAAACAGAGAACAAATTATCGAACTTATAGCTGAGCATTAGTTTCATTCATAAAAAGCGAACAACAAATGAAAATTCCTGTTTATATGACGTGAATAACTAGATCCTGTATTCACCATCACTTTTCCGTTATGTAACACCACTTCAGTTCCTTGGCTCCCATCTTGTTTTCTATTCAAACATTTGGAAGCAATTTGTCTTGATTGCTTGTCAATGATAATTGAACAATTATACATGTAATGTAAGTTGTAGCAAGATAAAACCAAACGACATGTGAGTGATTTGAAAAGCGTTATCTTTGACATCTCCTCACTGCCACGCATAACATTATCAGCTGCACAAAGCAACGTGGAACTCCGCCAAGTTTCGAATTCACATTTTTGTGAAGTATTTTATCTTATCTGAAGTTGTTCATTCGAAAGAGCATTTCCTCTTGTCAAATTGAAACCACACTATTGCAAGATGTGCATTAAGGCCACGCTCCCCTGCTGTATAATGTAATGTCTTGGCACACTGCAAAACAAAATTACACTGTAAAAAAATTACTTTTATAAAGAAAATCTTTGGAAACCCAAAGGTTGTCATAAAAAATACAAAGAAGCTATATGTTCGTTAAATTACAAGGTATAGACTTGTGGTTGTAGCCTACTTATGTAACAAAAAAAATTAATTTTAAATACTAGTTTTAATCTAATAATGACACATAACTTATATATTTTATAACTCTTAAGTAAACAAATAAATACTACATGAAACTGTTTGATAACATAAAAAAATTCTAAGAAGGCGCTTGGATTCCAACCCGCATACTTGCGCATATGTGCATCTTACCCGTTTACCACCTAGACTTCCATAGTACATGATTTTAATTTATCTCTATAAATGCAATAGCCTATATAGTAAATTTATTGTTAATCTCATTAAAAAATTTTTTTATTAAACCATGCATTCAATATGAAATTTCACTTCATTCCAGAAAAATGCGCTACAAAATATGTGATTATGTATAATTTTGATTTCCTCGAAAATGTGATTTTGGTAGACTACACATTTTCCTATGGGTTTTTACAAAGAAAATCTTTGTATTTTTATAAACAAATAATTTTACAAAGGAAATTAGTGAAAATTTACAAAAGTCCAATATGAAACTGAAAAGAAATGCTTTATCTTTTTACAAAACAAAAATTCAGGGCATCAGGAACTGTCGGAATAAGTACAAGGAATTCATTCGTAGTATTGCAAACTTCACATTTGTAACATTACAAACGAATGACTTTACAAAGAAATTTTTTGTACTTTTACAATGATTTGCTAAGTAGAAAGACAATATTTGAATCGGCCCCAACAAAAAGGGCTTTAGTCACAAATTTGACGAAAATTAGTTAGGGCCAGAGAAATATTCCTTAGGGGTAAATACATCGTACTACAACAAAACGACCTCAGTCATAGGTACACGAAGCACATGGCTGATATGTGTATTTTATGAATCCCTACAGAAAGGGCCTCAGTCATTGACTGAAATACTTTATGTGTGGAAATACTGCCATATAAATAACAGCGAGTCATGTGTATGTTGGCGTGAGTGTTTCTTAATGTTGAAATGTTATGTTTTGTAAGTTGGCCTGCGTTATTTGTTTGCCTTGTTTATGCTACACTGCAGATACGTTTGTTGTGTCTTGTCTCTGGTTTAGTATATGTTACAATATTAACAATGCAGCATTGTCCAGATAGAATTTTTTACTTTAAAGTGTTACAATTAAAGGATATACTAAAAGGACTTCAGTCAGAGGTTTTTCATTTTTTTTTTTACACAAAAACCACTTTATTTACTATGTCATATACTAGTGGTCTAGTTGCATGTACCAGACTGTATATTTGGTACATAGAGTAACTACAATATATTACGTAATATATATGCGTGTTATTTACTTTTTGTTGATTATCTCAAAACTATGTTCCAGTGACTGAAGCCTTTTTTGTTGGGACCGATTCATTTGTGAATTTTACAAAAATTTTTAGAGCGTATTAGTAGGCTATATGCGGTGTAATGTACAGTACGTCTTTGGATTATTTCAGAACACTAAATGTCCACTGATAGTATCATATAACTACAACACTAAAACGGAGGCATTCTCAGAACTTTCCAATTTTACTGAAGTTATGCTAAACAGATTTTAACGCTCCTGCAAATATTTAATAAAATTACAAGGAAATTACTGTCCATTATTCATAGTTTTTTGGAATTTGTTTTTATGCAATTTATAAGAGTAACAATAATTTTTTATATCTTGGTTGTAACCTTTTTCGTGGAGTTCCGTCGATCAGACTTTAGACAAAGACTGGCGTAGGTATAATAATTTGTCCACGATGAAGGGAATCGAAGACAGGACTCGGATATGAAAATTCATTACTCTAACCAACCTGCAACAAGAAAATGTGCTGGATCTAAAATTTATGTGGGGGATGTTGCTGATGTTACGGAAATCAGGTACATTTTTCTTAGAAACATTTCTCATTGGTGTTTTCAGTTGGCATAATTTTGTCACATCAAGGACTATAAGCATTATTTTATTATTTTTTTTACATAGGTGTGCGTGGCAGTTAACATTTGGGGGGGGGGGGACAAGTATATCCAGAGGCCGATATGTTGATCACTTTAAAAAAAAAAAAAAAAGGGGGGGAAGAGGTTGTTCCTCTCCTGGGAATGTTTCGATTTAAAAATGTAAAATAGAGGATATTTAAGCGGTTTCTGTACATAAACTTTAAATATACCGCTGGTAGGAGAATTAAATTTTTTGTAATTTTATTTATAATTTTGGTAGTTTTATTTTTAATACATTCGAGTAAATTATGGAAAACAATCCGTAGTCAGCAATATTTATAGTAAATATTGATAGTAATATTGTGTTATTGATTTTTACTAGTTCTTTGATATTACGAAGGGTTGTTGTAATCCTTTAATTTGCCCCCTCTTATTTTTCATTCCAGCTGAGCATGTCAAGACAAAACCTATGATGCCGAAATAAATATATAAGAAGCTACTTTCTACGAATAACAATAAGCTTGGAAGCACCGATTTATTTTTGTTTGTTTTTGCATTATGCTGCAGACATTTTAGAAGTACTAAAACATTTTAAAGGATAATGCTGTCAAATCAAAATACTGTTAAAACTAAAGCCTCTGTTTTAAGTTTAATATGTGATGTTCTAATAAATAAACATATAACATACATAAAACTTATACAATATATTCATATATAAAAATATTACTCGTGTTCCACTTGAATACGCCTACATTTTTCAGTCAAACCAAAAAATCTTAACTCGTTTTTCACTTGAAAGCACAAATTTTTTTAAAACTATTTTATACAAAGCCAAATTCTCTCAAATATCTTTGTGAGAGTTGCACACAGCTATATGTTTGAGGTTTTTTTTTTTTTTTTTAGCCATTGCGTTCTGAAGATATCTCTTCAGTCTTCGAAGTACACTGAAAGATCTCTCTGCTTCACAAGATGAACTATATAGGCTATCACGAGTAGTATTCTCAGTAACACTTCAATACTTTTCTTTTTTTAAATAGACCTGAAAAATTAATATAATTTATTTTACGTAAACATTTTTTTAAATAGTAAAATTATTTTGTTTGTGTTTATAGTTTTGTCAGCACTATTTATCTTTAAAAATAAAATTATTTACAAAGAGATAAAATTTTTCTCAGTGATTAAATACGTCATTTACTATTTACTGCAGAAGAGTGCAAACCAAATTATAAAATAATGTCATTATACGGGGTACGACCTCTCAGTAATAGTGTTTTACCAGCGAACTTAAAAAAATATGCGGTGAAAAAATTACAAAATCAAGATATAGTGTATATCAGGTAAGAAGTCCAGATTTTGACAATTACCTTCTGAAAAAAGGCTCTGTCAACAAGATTGCAGAGGCCTTGTTTTTCCAAGAAGCTACAAGGGATTAAGGTCAACACAATGGATATGTAAGCACATTTCTTAGAAGAGAAATGTCAAAATCTGGAACACTTACATGAGACAGACTATAGAAACATATTTACGGTTGACAGAAAAATGCAGTAAAAGCCCATAATAACGCTGCTGTTGGGAGACATGACTCACTCCCGCGTAACGTGACGTAGGAAGTATAATATCACACACTGACACCCCGAGTAACCCAATAGTTTATGTCAGGGATAAAGTAGTGCATTATTGCTTGGCTGAGTGCCACGAGGTTATAGACAATGTGAGATGTAACTGGCTGCCGCATGGTCAATTCATTTCATTAAGGACCCTTCTTCTACATTAGATGAAACTATACTCTGCAGTGCGTTGCAAATGCATGATGTACAATTTTGTATTAGTTTTGGAGTCAATTTTTAGTAAAAATCCGCAATATTTTTTTAGAGGGACAATTCCACTACATCATTTTTGGGGGGGACGTGTTTCTCCCCCTCCCCCCCAAGCGTAACAACGCCAGGCACGACCATGTTATGTCTTCTCACTCTTTACGTGTATTTGTTGTAAGACTTTTCAACATCATTCTACAAAAGTGCGGCATGTTGAACTTTACTTGTGGCGGTTACAACCCGTGGGGCTACATTTATACGGATACTGTACATGTTTCCAGTGACAAAGTGACTAATGAATGAAATGTAAAGGTTTTATCTGCTATGTTTCAAATCCTCTCGTAAATTTACAAGGAACGAAACACATTCGTTTACTTACGCGACTATAATGCAGTATGTGTATGATCCATGCTGACAAGTATTTTAGAACTTTCAGATATGGAGGGGGGCTGGTTTATTATTATTACTATTATTATTTCGGGGCTTTACGTCCCGTTGACAGCTAGGTCCACTGTAAAAAACTTCCTAAAATGTTTGGGAAGTTATTATCCCAGTCGCAGTATGGTACAGTTACCATACTTCGGTCTTATGCAAACGTTTACAAATGTTACAATACAAGTCTGGTAACTTCAGTATACATTTGACTGTTTTATAATTAGGTTTAGGAGTGTTACCACTCATGTCTCGGAAACTATTCTACCATACTACTTTATTTACGCTCCTATACGCACGTCTGGTAAATTTACAAACAATTTTTTAGAGTGCCGTTAGAGGCGATTACACACACTTGTACACATGGAAAATAATTTGGAAAGAAATCGGCAATGGTCTTTGTTAAGGCTTGACATCAACCGTAATATTTATTTATTTATTTTCGCTTTTAAAAATTTTTGAGGAAAAATGTGAAATTTGTTATTTTAGTTTGAGGTATATTTACCTTGCGCTGAAGTACGTCTGTAAACATGGCAGTTGGATTTTTATCGTATATTTAGACCACAATCTGTCCAGTAAATAACTGATATAAAATATATTTCTGGACTGACTGTGACCTTATTTTGAGCTCATCACAAAAAACCTTCCATTGTCACAAGCAAAACATCGCGGTCATCAAAAAATTATCTTTTGGTTACTACAAAATAAATTTGCAGGGAAGAGACCGTACAAAATTTTTCTTTCAGTACTATAATTGCAAAATTTTACATTTTTATTCTCAGATTTTCATCAAGGCGAAAAGGACCACGGTGGCCGAATGGTCAGGCCATTAGTCTTCCACCAAGGCGATCCGGGTTCGATTTCCGGTGAAGTGGTCCCCAGATTTTCGCATGTGGGAATCGTGCCGGATAATGTCATTGGTCGGCGAGTATCTTTCTCCAGCTTCCCCCGCCATTTCATTCCGGCACCGCTCCATACTCACCTCATGTCATCCCTCACCAGCGCTAAAGGCCTCGGTGTTACGCGCTGACCAAAATCTCTCACTCACTCATATCAAAGCGAAAATAAAACAAACAAATATGGCGACTAATGCAGCGCCTTAACGAACCATTCCAAACGTCACCTGAAACAATTTCGGGAAACCATGGGAAAATCGTAATCAGAATATCCTGAGCAGGGGTTCGAACAAGAGTCCTCCCGATTGTAAGTCAAAACACCTCGCTCAGTGGGGAATTGTTATAAAGCGCTGATAGAACTTTAGTTTGTATGCCAAGTCAAGTTGATCCTCGGAACTTATTAGGGCCTACTAGGGACACTTAAAAGAGTGCGTAGTTTATAAATGCTGAGAACATGAACTGATTTCTACGTTTCTTTTTTTAAGTCAATATGGATAAAATAATCAACCCTAGATAATGGTATTTTCCAACTTCATGAGTAAATATTTATCCAGAATTACTAATTCGTTAGCGTGGTCTCTTGCACCGCAGTTAAATGCTCGAGGTTCCGGTGTCAGAGATTGTGCCTCAGAAGTTCGTAACACTGAAAACAATTTTGTTTAAAATGTTGGCTAAAACTATTGTATAGGATTGCTATTGTTTGACTTTCGCAAATTGGCTTCAAGAAACCTACTGTGGATGAATGCTTTTAGCGCTTAAAGCATCAGTTCAGAATTGTAGGTTTCTTAAAGCTCATTTGCAAAAAAAAAAAAAAAAAACAACAATCTTAGACAATAGTTTTTACCAACTTTATGACCATAACCTTTTCTAGACTAACGTTAATCTGAAGAACAATCTCTGACGCCGAAATCTCGTACATCTAATAAACGGCGCAAGAGATCACTCTTAACAAATGCATCATTCTGGGTAAATATCATTATCAAACATTGTTGTTTTCTAGTTTTTCCATATTGACTTTCAAAAAGTGTAGATCTCGATTGACGAATTCAGCGCTTATTTATCTACTACGCCCTCTTAATTTTCGCGAAAAGATTTCTGCTCCAACATGTTTCAACGACTTACGTGCAGCTCTGTAGTTTCGCTTCATTGTTACTGGCAGCATGAGTTTGTGGAAAGACGTTTCTCATATGTCTGAACTATTAGAATAACATTACTTCAATACCACGCGTCTGTGCAGTAAAACATTCAGACACGTGACAAGTAAAAACAACTAATCACTAGGGATCTGAAAAATTTACGTTTTGTTTTTGTCACAGGTTAGAATTCTTAACTGGCTCTCAAGTTATTTGACACCTCCTGTAGAGTCCTGAGCCGATTATGAAGAAGCAACTGAATGCGGATCCAATCATGTGGCATGACTAGGGCCCCGGAAAATTTCGTGAATTCAATGACCCGCATGCTAGAATCCGTTCTTCTATACATACTCATGTCCCGTCTATTCGTTCATTGTCTGCTGTTCCACTGAGTAGCAGCTAGTGGACAAATAGTTGGGGTTTAAGTATACATTGGCTAGTTGATTCTAACACGCAGGTCATTGAATTCGCGAAATTTTCCTATCCCTAGCCATCTGCTATCAACATCGGTCCACGGCCAGTATTCATATAAGTAGCGACGGTAGGAAATCGTGGGAATATAAGAATGCCGAAGCCCCATCGGATTTAATTTTACATGTGAATCCTGCTACTTGCTCTTCTCCAGTGTTCCAAGGTAAGTAATGAGCTTAACTGCGATTTACGTAATACTATTCTAGAATTTTTATGTTGCATTCATAACACAGGTTTGATTCTGGGTTGTACGTTTTTGAACGCACTGTTTGTCAGTTTCAACATTATTAATTTATCAGAAATCAATTCAGTTATGTTCTTATTGCTGTGTTACATGTATGGCTTCTGCATTATTCGGGAAGTGAACGTTTGTTAATCAGGAACGGATCTAGGCTTTCCTTCGCCCGGGGCTAGAATTGAGATTTGCTTCCGCCCCCTCCCCTTTACTTTTCCTCATCCTTTTTCCATCACGTTAGTACAATCAACCCAACAGTAATAAACGTATCTTGCATACGTTGTTTTGCGCTCGCGTAAATATTCGTAAAAAATTTTAGTAGAAATTTATAAAACCTGTACTTACTAGCTACCATTAATAGTGATTTAAGTGTGCATTATAAAAAAATAATACTGTATTCAAAACATTATATTACGTTCAAGGTTAAAAAAATACAAAAATACAGAACTAGTAAAAGTCTAAATATTGATTGATTTATACATTTTTTTACACTCATTTACATTTCATTCCCAAGTAACCCGGCGCCCGGGTCAGTCTGCCCCCCCCCCCCATCCTAGATCCGCTCATGCTCTTAAAGGAGTAGGATATATTTTTGAAAACAAAGGCAATGAAATGATAAGCACAGCATGCCACACTCCTCTGACTGATTACCCAGCGAGTGATTGATTATTCTTGTCACATTATAAAACGTAATCTTAACTCATACCGTACCTATTTAGTTGACACGTATTGTCTTTTTTTCTTTTTTTTTATTGTTGCCAACATCATTGATCTGCTTCATTTAATCAACAGGGGTTTAACGCTTCCACGAAACAATAAAGTGTGTGGAACATTTCTTATATCTTGATGTATCATGAGCCTGTTAAATATATTTTATAAATAGATCATAGCAATACAACTGACACCAACACAGAACAAACATGATATCGTTACAGATTATTGGTTTCTTTTTAATAAATCTAGATATTTCGATGACAGTGATGCGTCTTTGTATCTTGTATTGGAGAATGTCGCGTAGACAGTTAATTGTAAAGACAGACAACCACACACTCATTCACAACCCAGTCGGCGTACAACAACGAAGCCATCTTGCTTGCTATCATCAGTTCCGTCGTCCTAGGTTCGAGTCCGTATCTCGGCCATTGACACTTAGATGCTTTAAGAACCATTTATAGCTGGCGCATGACCATTGTTGCAGCGTGTTAAGAGAAAGTTTTTCTAATAAATACTACTTCAGGGGCCCGCCTCGTGGCCATAAAATCACACTGCAGCGTGTTTGAAGAACACGTTTTACACCGAAACTAATACACGTGTGTTCACGCCGTTTCTCTATGAAAAGAACACACACTTCAGACGACTGCCCTTAAGCACTTTCAAGACAACACACGTATTAGAAATCCCCTTTTAGGGAACGTCAAAATGGGTTAAAACGGGGTTTTCAGGCTGCTATAGCGGAAAATATACTAGCCGAATACATGTGAAACCACTTAAGGGTAGTGCATTGGACTTTAATAGTAATTTCGTAAATAAAACAATAGGGTCACCACTTAAAGTCCCATAGGATTTTTTTTTCGCGAAGACTGCACGCCTTAAGCGTAGAGGCGACGCACAGTTGAATGGTCCATACGACGTCGCCCTTAGCACCATACCTCACTCACACAAACACATGTGCCACGAGGCGGGCCCCTTAACGTGCGTTCGATACCTTTACCTACGAAAAGAAAACACATTTAAAACTTTTTTTTTTTCAGATATGCTGAGAAACATGGTTACGGAACACCTCAAAATGGCAAAAAAAAAAAAAACGGCTTTTTCCAGACTGATGTCACGTCAAAAATATGCCAACCGAAATCATACCTAAAATAGAGAAGCATTCGCGGGACTGTACTATGCACTTTCCATAAATAAAGCTTAAAATCCCATATAGGAAAAAACCAACAACAGAAACACTGCGCGCAGTTTTTACGCCCCGGGCATTAAGAGGACGTGGTACATAAAGCAAATCTAAAAGTATTAATTTATAACTGTAGGTTTCTTGAAGCCAATTTGTGAAAATTAAACAATAGCAATCCTAGACAATAGTTTTAGCCAACGTTTGAAACAAAATTGTTTCCAGTGTTACGAACTTCTGAAGCAAAATCTCTGACGCCGGAACCTCGTGCATTTAACTGCGGGGCAAGAGATCACGCGTAACAAATTAGTAATTCTGGATAAATGTGTATTTATAATTTTGGCAAATACAATTATCTAGGATTGTCATTGAGTAGTTTATCCATATTGGCTTCGAAAAAAGCGTAGAAATCAATTCATGTTTTCAGCGTTTATTTATCTACCACACACTCTTAAGCGACATGGTTGTTGACGCATCAGCCACTTTAGATCTTATTTACTACCTGTTGCCGTACATCATGCATGGCATCTAGCACTTGCTGTACAGGACTCTTATATTTTAAGTAGCTTTAAGCACGTGTGTAAGTTTACTCCTTGACAGCTAACAACTGTACTAAAAATTATAACACATGATTTATGTACCAGTTCAATACACCAACGAATGAAAGAAATAGTTAATAAAGTTTGCAGGCCTGAACATTTTCCGAAAATCAATAAAGACATCGGCGAGACTCTAAAAACTCTTTTTTTTAACTGAGGAAATTACGACTGTGAATGTTCAGTAACAGAACTTTTTATATACGTCAGTTACACTGATATATTTGTTACCTATCGCTGCGTAAATGTATTCAAAACTGTATTACAGATACTGTATATTATGTGGCGTTTTCTGTGGATGAACAAAAGATTTCTTTCTGGCCATATAATAGAAAAACTTATAGAAAGTTAACTTGAATTATGGAGCTACACGAAGACCCTTTCAACACCTTCTGTAATGTATAGGGCTAGGGATATTTCGCGAGTTCAACGGCCAACATGCTAGAACCCATATTCCTGTGTATACCGAAGCCCTACCATTTGTCCATTACCTGCTACTCATTCATACAACAGGCAATGAACGAATATACGGGGCTTGAGTATGCACAGGTCATTGTATTCTATCATGCAGGTCATTGAACCCGCTAATTTTTCCTGGCCCTAGTAATGTAACGAAACAGCGCTCGAGCGCGAGCCGCACCACCTCCCACCTTTCCTCTACCGAATAATGACGTCACAAGCCATCTTGGTGAAGGGGGGTGGCACTGGTCAGCCGTCCTTGTGGAGCACACACCTGGGCCATTATCGAAGTTTGTCCTAGCACCTAGAAGCTTCGCACTGTGTTGACTGGCGCAGTCCTAGAGCTGTTAGAAACATCTGGCAATCGTCGCGACCTGGTATAAATATAGCTCGCGGTGGTCAAAGAGAGGAAAAGAGTGTTACTCTGGCATTTAACCTGTGAGTGTTAAATGGTATAGGTGACCTCGACAACGTAACATTTTAGAAGTGCCGAAACGGTAAGGACGACACAAAACACGTATCGTGTCTCCACCTAACATCTAGGCTCAAATCTCTGAATTAGTGTGCAGTATATCTGCCAACAACTCGTCTCTATGAGAAATTAATTTGTGACCATATCATTTCATGCCGTAAAATTAATTATAAAGGTGTGATGTACCCGTCCATACCCGCCCGTACCTTCCAAAATATTCTGCGCCAAGACGTTCATATTTTAAAAAGAACCGCAAAAGAACATATTTTTCGCAATTTTCGGCAGCTAGGAAATATGATTTAATGGTTGTTGGTGAACCTTGAATGGGTATACACACATATAATGTACTTGTAATGCTATTCCTGTGCGGAGGTTACTCACACGCGTTAAACATTTTTTAGAATTATCTTGTAACGGCCGAAAAATGCCGTATCGTGGTCGTGTACCAAGGTATGCGGTGATGAGCATTGACTAATGACTAGAGATGATGGGATGGTATATCGAAAAAAGAGTTTGTGTCAACATACTCTTGAAAACACGATGGTTTCTTGCGACACGTATGAATGGATGTTGTACGTCTGACACTACATAGCTGTCTGCAGACCAATAGTAGGCATCAAATATTACAATAGCGGGATTCCTATTAGCTCAGTCAAATAGGGTAACAGCTCTACGTACAAGCGAAAACCAGTAATCTTCTGGTAATCTGAACGTGTGTTGAAACCCAGCATACAGGCAAGTTTTCCTGCGATAAACCATCATCTCTACTAATTACTTGAAAAATTTCTTGTTTTCTTTCGGGGACAGGTTAGAATTCAAACAGCTGTAGGTTCGTATCGCTTTCCAACCGAGCCTTGACGTATTTGACTCTTCGTGGCAGGCGCTGAGCCAATAATAAACCAGAAACTAACAAATGTCCAATTACTGTGTCAGCGAGCAGCCAATGAGCAGCTTCAGTCTACTTCAGTACACATATATTCTTGGAGGTTAGCCTACATGTCAGTGAACCCGCGCATATTTCCTGTCCTTAACAATGACTGTACTCAACACTTAGTTGTCCGTGGGACCATTAGACATGTAGGAGCAGATACACTCTTCTTCCAGAAGCGTACATGGGACAAGGGACGTATCCTCCAATAACATACCTCGATCTACACAACACATGTTTATTGGGTATAACAGGTTCATTGAGTCCATGTGATCAAAGCTTATAGACGTAGCCATGGGCGTACCCAGGGGGTGGTTTTGGGGGTTCAACCCCCCTCCGAAATGTCAGTTTCCTTATCTAGCGATTATATACTACACTACAAAAGGTAGAATATACTTTTAAAAAATAACCAAAATGTTGATAAAATATATTAAAATTACATTTAGAGACGTCAAACACAGATAAAATTGATAAATATTGCTATGCAAGATGAGATTTCAAAAACACCTTCGAAAACTATTCCTAGCTACGCCCATGGACGGACCTCATGTAGCATGTCTTGGAACACGACCACGATACGCCACTGCGGCCGAAGCTCTCCACACCATTCTACGTCCTGGGCAGGCGGCCACCTAAAGAGTGGCGCCTGCTATGATCGTGAAGAGGCGTGTAGTGCAGACTTTTTAACAATCCTGATTTTATTCGGATATCATTCCACGTGTCGCCACGCGGTTAGTCTACGAAAATCATTTAAAGCCCCATACAAAGGCCTATTTATTTGCCACACACTACTATCGTTTCTAACAAGTACTTTTTTGAATGCGAAAATAACTGAACTGGGATTTTTCATGGCGATTTTTATGTTAGTTTTTTTTTTCAGGAGCCTCTGAATAAAATAGGCCTGTAGAGCGAGCCTTTGCCTTTCATACTGTACGATAAAAATACATTGTTATCGTTGAAAGTATGAATGGATCGGCGGAAACCTTGCACGTTAGTTCAGCACTTGACTCGTTGTGGCGATGTGGCGTTTGATGTGCGCTCCAAGGTCGACCTTACTGCTCCGTCACTCCGGAGTCTCTAGCGCGCAGGTAGGCGGCGCCCTTAAGGATGTTCACGCGGTAGAAAATAATAATTTATATTTCCACGGCATAGTGCTTGATTTATAGGCGTTACTTGTGACTACATTTTACACTTAAAATTTTTAGCTCTCATAATTTTCCCATACAGGTATGTCAAAGTCAGAATTCGCAAGTTGCGGAAAAAAATATAACAAGTGACTTACTCAAATGGAATAATTTACGCTTAATTCAGAAGTAATGGGCCATATGCTAAAATGTTTAAAACCACACAACAAAGTTCTTTTGTCATTTTTAAATACTGCCATAAATGAAGTAAATTGTCATTTTCAGATTATTTTTAAGCACACAGAAATTTAATTATATGGTTGAAATATTTTAGCATATGGCCCATAATGTCTAAATTCTATGTAATTTTTAAATTCAAGTACGTTACTTGGATTTTGCTATTACTATGTTCCCGTAACTTGCCAATTTTGACTTTGTCATTACAAAACTAAAGAGGTATTTTGGGCATACGCCAAAATAACTTTTTAGTTTGTAGCTTGCCCACCATTGCAAGAATCGTTCAAAAACAATATTGAGTTTGTTATGTTGCTATGGGAAGACTATGAGAGTTAGTCTATAATTTTTTTAGTAGTGGAAAATGTAGTCACAAGTAACTCCTATGAAACGAACACTGTCTCGTACAAGTTTTAGGCCCGAAGACCAGCACGCCCTTCTTCCACCTGCATTGAAACTGTACTCAGACGAGTGAATCAATGCACGGCACATATCCTCTTCTTTTCTTGCGACTCCTCTTGATGGTTTTGTGCCTGTGCTAGCATAATTACTAAACACGGCGTCTACCGGTATTCCGTTTAAAACTTGCCCTCCTCGCCAACCAGTGTTCGCCCAGACCCTGTTTTAATCAGGCCTTTACCCAGGCGGCACCTTATGGGTCATCGGAACCTAATCTTTCTAGCATCTTTACTGCCTTTTACTCCTGCTCCAGTTGTCTTAGCCACTGGTCGAAATCTTCGAGTCGTTTCCCAATCTTTGTGGCAAAGCTGTTCCACTTCTCAAAAATTTCTTTGTTTGCCAGTATAGCTTTCAGGTCTACATTAACTATCCCGTAGTCTTGTAGTTGTGCCTTGAATTTCTCTCTGATGTCTTCGGTCTTGGGACATTCCAATAATACATGCTCCATCGTGTCGTCTGTCCCACAAACATCACACAAAGGTGAATCCACCAATTCCATGCTGTACAACTTAGCCTTGAAGTTTCCATGTCCTGTCATGAGTTGTGCACTGTAGTGGTTTACTGTTATCCAGTTTCGCTTCACTGTCTCGTACAAATGTAAAGTTATGCATTTTGGCGACGTGAACGGCTTTAAAGATGTGCCGACAGACGGCAGCATATGCCAGCAGCATATCAGCGGGCCACGGCGGCCACCGGGCGCGCGGTGTGTTATGGTTGCATGGGTACAGTGCCAACGCGGCACGCGCCTCTTGGGCACGAACGACAAACACTTGCCTGCATTCTTGACTCCCCCCCCCCCCCCACCAACAATGCCATCAGCCTCGCCGCTCACAAGGGGTCGAGTGTCTCGGTGGCTCGTCACCTGCTTATTACCACAGGCGTTTACATAAAGCTCACGAGGGTAGGGCAGGTAAGACCAAATGGCATTTCTACTGAACAGAACGTAACACACGTAAAGTTTACCCGAGACCAAATTGTCACCTGACAGATCTTCACTTATCCTGATCGAGTGCAGGGTAAGGGGCGGTTAACAGACGAAAGTTCCCATTTAAATGTAAAGAGTAGACACAGCCAGAAATAAGAGAACGTAAATGCACTGTATTCAAAATATCGAACACACAGGAAAGAGGAATGAAACTAATATTAGGACCTATTCGTAACGTAGGTAAAATAACATGCCAAAAATGTGCTGCCGACGTTGAATTTAATAAAATATTTAACATGTATAAATATTTTTTTATGTCCCTCGATCTTTAAAACCTTGAACAATTCATCTGAATCTACGTGATTGACGAAACCTGATCACGTGATTAAGGAACTCTACACTACCAGCTCTAGGTTATTTTCAGGGGGAGGGGGCAGCATTCCTAAAAAAAAAATGTAGCTATGCCCACACTACGAGTCAAAATCGGTGGTCAGGGGTTCCCCCACCCCGAAAAAATTTGTATTTAAGGTGCAAAATGGTGCTTTTTAAAGTGTTTTCTTAGTAAAAAAAATGAATACATCCCTTAAAAAGTGTGATTTTTTAAGGATAAAGGGTGGGGAAGGAAACCTGCCCGCCCCCTTGATCAGCCCCTGCAGTAGCTACACGTATCACGTATTTATCGCTTGACGTAGCCTACACTTGACGATACACAGAAAATAAATACTTTATAGCGGCTACAAATATTGTGTGGGTATTTGCCCTATAAAATTTATTTTTGTAATGGCCACAATAACATTTTGTTGACACGACTGAAACATTGTGGCTACCACAACATTTTTTGTCGTTACTACAAAATGAGTTTGTAGGGAAGACTTTTAACAAATTTTTCTTTCAGTGTAAATCAGCGTGGACTCTGTAAAAATAACTCACGTGTAAATCACTCGCATGTCAAATTTTACCTGATCTAGATAGTCTGTTGTGATATATCTGTGAGAAAAAGCAGCGCCGGGGAGGGGAGGGGGAATGTGTGTGCTTGGGAATAGTATTTCCAATGCGCTTTATTTTATAAAAGTACTCTATATATTTTCTCTGAAATGTGTTTTCTGTAAGGAGGGGTACGTTGTACATACGCATATTGTATTCTAAATAAATTCATAGCAGTTCAGCGATGTAGGCGAGCTCCTTAATGGCCTACTGCAATTTAAACTATACGCGCCTCATTCATGGTCGTTTTTGACCCGAACCAGTGCGGGATCTTCCTCGGATTATTTTTTGTCGTATTCATAGACGTGGACTAACGCTAGTCCGAGGATCATCTTGTGTTAGTTCGGTCTAACTTTTAGTCCGGACCAAGGGTAGGTTTAACGATGGGCTAAATCGAAAATAAGCAAGGCGGATCATTAAAATATAGGACGTAGTCTGGATTAAAATATAAGACGTCGTCTATGTTATATATGTTGTTTATGGAATATAACGAATATTTCAAACTACTATTATAAGCCTACGTTGATAATTTATTTAGTCATAAGCACTGGTTACCTAATTCAAAAACAGTCAAATTCAAACTTTGTGAGAAAAAATCTCGTATTGCGTGTTATTGTACTGTGTAAGACATTTAAATATGGCAATAATATTTTTTCAGGCCAAAGAAGATGGGACTCGTTACTATAAGCAACATTAAACTGTACATATTATATTTGCGTTAATGACTCTGCAAACATTATACACCTATTTATTTTATGCTGTCTATTTATGATTAGGTAGTTCAGTAGTAGGGTAATGGCCTGATAACTCAAAAGTTGAGAGTTCAATTCTTGCCCGGAGAAAAAAAAAATTGTGATCTAAATTTGTTACTTTTTATATGTACGTAACGAAAATAATGCAGTTTTCTTACATTTATAAGTGCATTTATTCTGTAGATTCTGTAACTAAACATTAAATTCGTTTAACTTTACGACAGCAAATCGTGTAATGTTTAGTATGAAAACCTCAATTTGTACAAAATATTCTTACACATACTTCCTACATTTTTATGCGGAATTTTGCTGATAAATTTTCTTGTTAGTTTTTCGCATAATTCCACAGTACATGTCGTTCTTAGTAATATTTAGAATAGTGAACTATAGGTACATGATTATGTGCTGGTAGTGTAAGATTAACCAGATATTAGCTTTGAATTCTACTCTGCTTTTAGATTATGTGTTACGGAATTTTTTTTATTCTTACTCAGATTTCACCAACAGTATTATTGTATGAAACGTGTTTTTTTACATTAATAAATAAACTTATGTTTGTGATGATTTTACTGTGAGTCTGGAAGTAATATCGAGTAAACGAACATAATTTTGTTATCCTGTGTCTATTAATGTTGCAGTATAGAACATTAAAAATACGATGTATTTCACGTAGATTTGAACTCACGATTCGAAATTAGTAAGCGAAAACGTCACCTGCTCTACAGCAGCCACACTACTTTTCGAAGGAAAATTTATTTGTCATTTTATTTGCATTATATCTGAATAAAGTAGCTTATTGATACAAAATGTGCTAACATTGTCACAATGTATATTCACTATATGACATAACTGAAACAATATTTCGGGGTAAACGTCACCGAAATTCAAATTATTTTCACTAGCTAATGCTTGCCTGTGTTAAACTGTGAAGTGCGCATGCGCGAAGCATCTGGCAACAATATACAAGGCTGATCCCGCGACTACTACTAGTTCGGCGTTAGTTGGTGTTTATGAATAAGGTAACACTTGGTCCAGACTAAGTCAGGACCAACCCTGGACTAACTGGCATAAGATGGCCTCAGGATCATCTAGGAACTATCTCACGACTATGAATAAGGCACTACATTTTTTTTTTCTTTCTAAGGTATCATGTTATGTGACGGGTCTTTTTCTGAATGTCAATTTAAATATAATTTTCAAACTTCAATATTTATATATTTTCTATACATAATAAATTAAATAGCATTTATTGTTATTAATTAAAAAAAGTATTTTAAGTATTTTATTTTTTGCTGTCATATAAAATTATTTAAATCGGTCTATCCGTTTGAGAGTTACAAAGCAAGAGGCAGCCACACAGTCAGACATAGACAAACATATTATAACATGCCTCGGGATTTTCTTATAACTTTCCTGTTTTGTCGTCGTACGATATTAGGTAGGCCTAATAATGCTCCTTTCCACACTTAAAGCTCCGTTAAATTTTAAAGTTTCAGCTTGACCACGAATAAGTAAAACATGAAAGTATAGTGAGAATTCCACTATATGTCTATAAAATTCTCACACCAATTCGGAAAATAACTCATAACTAGGGCCATGAACTATACTCGAAAATAATTTTGCCCCAGTTTGTTTGACTGCCTTATGTGCACATCTGCACCTTTATTGACAGCGACGTAGGAAAATGAAGACATACACAGCATGGTGGGTAAGAACAATGAAACTTAAAGTCACACTCATCTAGTGTCTACTTTTTTAGCTATACTGATTTTTTTTACGCCAAAACGAGAGCAGATATCAAAAATCTGTCTGGAAGTTTTGTTTGATCTTCTCCATGATGACTGATTGATCCAAGGTTTTAGCTAATTATACAATCAACGAAAATCTGGTTAATTGTGTTTTAGTCGAAACTGTAAAATTCATTTTTCCAAAAAAAAAAATATATAGGCTATATATATATTTCTATCACAGCAGAAAACCGTTTTAAACAAAACTGCCACTCAGATTTTTGACAAGTATTCTCGTTTAACTTTAAAAAATTTCTATCGTAAAGTAGAGGCCGGAAAATTTCGCCGATTCAGTGACCTGCATGCTAGAGCCCATTGTACTATGCACTTTCAAGCCTCGTCTATTTGTTAATTGTCTGGTGTTCTACTGAGCTGCTGCTAGTGGACAAATGGTAGATGCTTAGTATACAAAGGACTGTGCATTCTAACATGAAGCTCATTGAATCCGCGAAATTTTCCGACCTCTATCGTAAATAGAGTAGAAACGAAAGAGCGTGGCCGTAAGACGGCTCCCTATAGCCTATAGACTGCGTTTGTGTGCGTGAGGCACAAAATCGCCAAGGTTGCTGCCGGCAGGCTTATTTAAGGCTCGGTTTCAGTCGCCATATTGAATTGTATTATTTTTCGCTTTTTTTAATATTTTGAGAAGAACATTGTTAATTCGGCGACTATGCCTCCAATTCTATTTACCTTGAGGCACAATACAAGCATGGCAATAGAGCTAGTAATGTATAGTTAGGTCGCAAATTATGAAGATGAAAAAATTTGCCCCACTCATTGCGGCATAATTATAAGTCAACAGCTAAATCGCAAGGTCTGTACTATAGCGAAATTTTAATAGAATTTGAGGTATAATCGTGTATTTAACATTTTTCTTCTGAAAATTCTAAAAGTGAAAAATAATAAAATTCTAAATAGCTACTGAAAACGAGCCTTAACGCAGTTTCGCGTCTATATGCAAGCGTCTCAACTGGCGTGCAGACATTTGCTAGGAATTATAATTTAAAGTCCAAAGTGTTTTTTTTTTTGTAAATGTTTTTAATCTGGTTGGTAAATTACTATAATACGGCAGTATGGAAAATCAGATTTTAGCCATTGTAGAGACCAGAAAATCGTATTTAAAATATGAGTACCGAAGTTTTAAACTTAGCTTCAGTGAAGTGTGAGTTTTTTTTTCGTAGACTAACTATTTTGATGCGCGTTATGCAGTTTAGTTAAGAAATGAATACTCGCAACTTACTGTAATGCATTTCAAGCACAGATAGAGAGCCTTCTTAAAGTATGACCAGTAAGTGATAATTTTATTAAAGTAGCATATTTTTTTCCGAAGTACAGATATTATATCAAGCTGTTTTAACTTCGTTACACATACATCAATGAGTATTAATTGAATATTCCCAGTTAGTATTTATCTTCAAGGAAGCAAATAACAGAATGGCTCTATCCTGAACATGGCGACTAAACAGTCACAATGAAAGCCTGGATACTCCACGACTTCTACGAAGGTAAATCTCACAAGCCGAGAATATTAACATAAATTTATTTTTTAGGCCATTTGAAACAACTAAACAAATTGAACTAATTACTTACGCATTCGTACGCTTAAATAAAAACCTTATGTAGTATCAATAAATATTAAAACACTTTTCCTACTCCCAGTAAAGTTTTGTTGTAGTGGCAGCAAATAAAAATTGTTGAAACCACTACAAACATTTGGTGAGATCCACACTGACAAAATATTTTGTGTTCACTACAAAACATTTTTTTATTGCGTACGCTTCCGCATTGAGGCCATGCTCTTTAGTTTATACTGTATTTTGTGATAGTTAATTTTTTTAAACTTAAACGAGAGCAGATGCCAAATACCTGTCTGGCAGTTTTGTTTAAAATGGTTTTTGCCGTGATAGAAAAATTTTTACAGAGAAATGAATTTAACAGTTTCGACTAAAAACACAATTAACTAGAATTTAGTTGATTGTATAATCAGCTAAAACCATAGTATTAACTGCCTTGGAAAATATCAGTCAACATGGAGAAACTGCCAGACATATTTTTGATTATCTGCTCTCATTTAGGCGTAATAAATTAATATCGTTATAAAAAGTACAAACTACAGTAGAGAGCATGGCCTTAATACGCTTAGGGACCTCGGTGGTCGAGGGGTTAGACCTCTCGCCTCCCACCAAGGTGATCCGGGTTCGATTCCCGGCGGGGCCGGTTCCCGGATTCTCGCATGTTGGAATCGTGCCGGACGATGCCACTGGTAGGTGGGTTTTCTCGGGGATCTCCCGCTTCCCCCGCACATTTATTCCGGCGCTGATTCATGCTCACATCATATCCCCTCTCACCAGCACTAAAGACCTCGATGTTAAGCGTTGACCAAAATCTCTCACTCACTTAATACGCATGTCTAGGGAACACTAGTTTTCGATAAACATTTTTGCACGAACTTGTTTTAGTGCATTACGTTGCCACCTGTAGCTCTGCTTCGCAGTGAGTAATTGGTAGAGACCTGAAAAATTCGCGTTTTGTTTTAGGCGCAAGCTATAATTCAAGCAATTATGGTTCTATGTATACCGTTCAGAATTGGCGTTGACATACTGGACACTTCCTGGGAGTAGCTGAGCCAATAATAAAACTGTAACTGTACAAAGGCCCATTTCACAGTGTCAGCGAGCAGATAATGGTGCTATGTTGCCATATTTACACTTCAGGTGGACGTGGAAGCGCTTTCAGCTGGCAAGCGCTGTTAGCGGACATTCACCTGGCAGCTTGCCAACTACTCGCATCCTATAAACGACTTTCGGGAGCTTGCCAGCTGAAAGCGCTTCCACATCCTCTTTAAGTGTAAATATGACAACATAGCACAACTTTTCTTACTTTGGATTGTACGCAGAATGAATGTAGGAACGCACCCTGCAATTTTCGACCGTCTTTTCTGACATTTCACGTTTGTTGTTCACTGAGAGGACGTTATTGTCTTTGGATTTAGGTTAGGTACGTACAAGTAATTTTTTTTTGTTAAGGTTAAATACGTTTAAAGTAGTATTTGTGAGGGATTTTTTCAGTGAGCGTAATATTGTGTTTGCATGGAGAACAGTACAGATTTTACAAATGCTTAAAACCAATGTTTGTATTATTCAATAAAGAAATACACAAAACGGAAAATAAAACAACCAACTATAAAATAAACTGTCACACGAGTCACTTCATGACAGTACGAGAACATTTTAAAATTTAATCGTTTATTTTTACAGCTGACGTAATTATCGCAAGAAACTAACGAATATATTAAGATCATAAACACGTCACATAAAATGTGTACATACGGAAAACGTTTTCGTTATCAGTTAACCGTCATTTTCGCACAACGCTGTTATTATTTCTACGCAAAATTCTCTCTTATTTTCGAAACAAATGTACAGAAATTACAAACATATACACATGCAGTAAAAATTTTGATTTGTGAAAAGTCTCACCTTGTAGCAAACCCTCCATGTAATATTGTATACACTTTAAACGGATCTGGTATACTTAACAGTAGCTTCTGTTTATTGAAAACTTTAAATACGAAATACCTAAATTCGTTCCAATCAAGAAAATCTTTTTAAAATGTTGCATTTTCTTATGTAACGAGTATCGTTTGACAGGTTACCTATTCCAAAGAAGATCTGCCGCCATTGTTACAAAGACACAATGAAAACTGCTGAGCATGCTTTCTAATCACCGTCTGACCCACGGCCGTAGAAGAACAGGTCTGGACACTCACCTGGATATTTGACCCCCTTGTTGTTTGGCTGTAGTTCACCAAGTTACCGAGAATATTGTGTTTTATTGGCGCTGATGTTACGGCGGTCGGACTAAACTCCGCCCACTTCCTTTCCGCTAAGATAAACAATTTATCAAAACGTATTTTTTATCAATTCATGAAATACTTTCATCGGTCACAAATTTAAGTAAAGGCTCCAGCGATCTTTATTTACTTTATAAATTTAACAATGGAAAAAAGTGGACGGAGTTTGAGTCCGACCACCCGGAAAACACCGCCAAAAAGTACGACATTCTCGGTAACTTGACGAACTACAGCCAAACAACAAGGGGGTCAAGCAAAATACATTGTTAGATAGGCGAGTGTCCAGACCTGTTCTTCTACGACCGTGTCTGACCACATTCACATGAAAGTGGATGGCTCTTCACTTCTAGGCAGTCAACCAACCAACGAAAGAGGTTTATAGTGTATGTTTCGGCCGGAACAGACATTCGGTAATTGGATAACAACCACAACCGAAAGCCGTTTATAGATACGTCTAATCACAGACATGTGCATGTGTCGCAGTAATCCTGCTGTTCTGATTGGCACAGTGAAATAAGTGACGCCTCTACGCAAGGACACACTGCCAATAATCATAAAACAGAGTTGCAGATATGCACGTATGGCATTCAAACAAACTTATGCAAAAATTATTTCGGTGTAGCTTGTCTTCCTCCACTGACGCATTTAGTTTAGCAGTGGTTTCGAAAATATATTTTTAACGCAAATTAATACATATATCAAAAATTTATTCTGGCAGTTTTAACACTTATATATCATTGTTTGTATTGTATTTTCTGTTACAATTCACCAAACAGATTTTTAAAATATTTCTCCTGAAGTTGCACATATTAAGTTGTAAAAAATAGCTAAAATGAAGCAAAATAATTTTTTTGCTAACAAACGGTACATTATAAAAAAAACGCTCTGGCGAAATTGTGTATTGTATGACTGTACACAGTGTTAAATATTTTCAAAGCATTTGGTTAAAAAATATTTAAGTTATTTGCAATTGTTTGAAATAAATGAAAGATTATGGCCTTAAGGTAGCTGTCTTGGGTGAACGTATTTTGCGTGTTGGTAGCCTAGGTGTGCAGAAGCTGTAAGGACGAGACAGCATGCTCACCGCGTATCACCCTAGCCTCTAGGCTCTAGTCACTGAACTGGTGTGCTGTCTTCTCGCCGACAATGCGCCTGTATGAGACCTTCAGTGGTGACACTGTCGTTTTATAACGTATTAGCAGGGACCCCAGTTGTTAGCAAAAGAAAAAAATTGTTGCCCCACTTTGTTACGGTGTTTTACGTGCACATTTACAGCTCTGCTTCGTTGTCAGTGATTGGTAGAGACCGGAATAATTCGCGGGTTCGCTGACCTGTAGACTAGCCTGCAAGAATATTTAAGAACTGAATCAGGCAGCGAATACTCATTAGCTGCTTGCTGTTAAAGTGATATAGGTTTGTATTAAATATATTTTCATAATTGGCTCAGAGACATCCAGGAGGTATCAAATAAGTCAAAGGCCAATTGCGAAAGTGACACAAACATACAGTTGTTGGAATTCTAGCTTCTGCCCAAATGGAAACGCGAATTTTTCAGGTCTCTAGTGATTGGATATTTCAACTCTCACGAGCCTTGGGTTTCAACCGTCAAATCACAGGCGTGTGGTGTTGCAGGAACGTTAGTAAAAGGCTTAGTCGAAGGATATACGGCGATACGGCTGTTCACACAGACACGCTGCCAATAACCACTAAGCATAGTTTCATATGTACACATAAGGTACTGAAACAAACTTGGCCAAAATTATTTTCGCAAAAAACAAGGGTCCCTATACACATAAGTAAAGAAATATGTGTATTGTACACGCTTATGCCGTCCAGAAGATTCTGCGCCAAGACTAGCTCTGTCTTCCAGGCGAGGCTTCTGCTGTTAATAACAACTTGTCAAATGTTGTACTATATCATTGAATACTATAATTTATAAATAACGTATGAGGAGGTTACCCAAAAGCAAGGCATCAAAGCATCACATTTCTAGAGCAGATTGTTTGACTTGGCACACATAGGCGTCCGCCATACTGAAAAATAACATGAAATAAAGCCCTCCGACGGAGAAAAAGACAAAATTCTAATGATGGGGGAAAACAGAAGCACAACAAGGAAAATCAACTGCCAAATTTCCCGCAAGTGAAAGTCGGAGATAACTCTATCAGGAGTGGAACCCGATTCGCAATAGCGGAAGGCGATTGGTCTAACCAACTACACCGCGCTGTCCCAAATATACAGCGAAGGTAGACTGTTAAGACTGTATAAACTCCGATTTTCACCATATTCAGCCGGTAGGACATATGTTTCAAGGACTAATGGGGAACTTACAATACACACGTCTAACGTACTTTAACTGCTATTCCTAAACAGACGTGGCCATGTACGTTGAGCACTGTTCAAACAATCTGATAACTGCCGAAGCTCCGCGCACCTCTCGACGGCCTAGGCAGACGACTTTCAGTAGTCTTCTCTCGACGAGGTGGTGGTCTACTGCATCGTGACGCGGACTGTACAAGACGCGCTCTCCACTGTAATTCGCAAGAACTCTCAGCAGTAGCGCCATAAGTACCCCGTCGACTCTGGCAACGTCGAAACACATCACTGTTATGAGCTCTTCTTGTAGTCTTGATTATATTCGTTTCTGTAGTCCTGTCGCTGCGTCCGGCTCCGCGTTTCCCTCGCCCCGCTGTAATCTGCTCTCGCGATAAGTCAGAAGGAAAAAATACAGTCGGCCAAGAGGAAAGTACTTTGTACCGCCGAGTTCGTAACTTTACTTAGTGCCACAGATCATCACAATTATTAAAGCAGAACGTTTCAAATACCTTCCCAGAATTCTGCTACGTATTTGATATATTCATATACTGCGCTCTAAATCTGCATTAGTGAATATTCACTGATCCACGCTAATGGATGTAGCAGTTTCAACAACTTGAATCGATGAAAATAGTCACTGTTTAATTAGTGAAAATTTACTTATTTCCTTTAATAGTGCCAACATCTCACAAGTTAATCAGCGAATATTCAACTTTTTTTCCAGTAATTTTCAAAGAACAGTTTTCAGTTATTGAATCAGTTAAATCTGAAGCGCGGTGGCTAATATAGCAAGTTCACGCGTTCTGTGACGCGTACCACGTGTTCGTGGAAGGTATGCGAGCCACTTTTGACCTATCAAATTGAAATAACTGACATGTCGATCTGAAAACGCCTTGGAACAGCCTAAACTTGTGGAATGTTGGCACTCTTTATCAGAATCAGTGAATAGTCACCGATTTCACAATGGTTTCTCATTGATTCAATTGGTTGAAACTGCTCTATCCATCGGCGTGAATCAGTGAATATTCACTAATTCAGATTTAGAGTGTGACGGTTACATATTTGAGAGAAGTTCTCAAGGGGTGAAAAAAAGCTTTCTCAACATCATCAGCATTATAAATTTCAATATTTCTCGTCTTAAAAGCTCTCTGGTCTTCCTCCTCAAGTGGATCCGGCTTGCCAAACAAACATTCAAGCCACATAAAATGTTATGGGACCACGTGAAATGACCTTATATGTTTGTTAACATGTACCAGCATTTCTTCAGCAGTATGAAGGCATACTCGAGTGTTCTCCATGACTTAAGTGTTTAAGATATGTGTTATAGCAACCTACAAGACACATATCATCTGTGTAACATGTTGTATGGCAGGTCGCAAGGCAAATAATCCAATAAAGAAAAATGCAATCTTACACTACTAATGGTCTGACTTGATATATTTGTTATCCAAACGATTGTTTCTCATGCTGTACGATGACTAGCCTCGTTGTGTTATGTTTATAGACTCTTCTACATGCTGTTAACAGCAACAGCTGCATTGCTGGCAAGCTTCTAGCAAGTACTTGAGATGAGTGGAATGGGTTACATCGAGATAGCTATCATGGTGTGTTGGATATAATAGTCACCATTCTAATATCTGTGACTAGTTTTCACATGACAAGATAGTGTGAAAGTGAATGCTAACATATGTAAAGGAAAGGTTTCCGCTCATTGGCACCCAGGCACCCAAGTAGCAGTCTTATACCATTACCAGTAAACGAATATTTGCTAGTAAATAATAACGCAGAAATTCAGTTTTAAACAAATATATGTATTTTTCCTTCAAACATAATTCACTTTTATTTAAACACAATGTCTGATTGACGAATCCAACTGTTGTGGCTTGCATCGAACTCCAGTCATCCCACAAGAACCTTATTTCATTTCTTGTTCAATACCTTCTCGACCAAATACGTGTTTGGATACTTGGTAACTTGAATTTCTTCGCTGTAGAAGCCTCCTCGAACAGCCTTGCCTTCCACATATTCTAGGTAGTAGGTCCTTGGTTCGTAGTGACGAATTTTGACCACTTTAAATATTAAAGTACTCCAGTTTGGTGTGTAGCCTTTCGTAAATGTTCCCTTCACTCGTGATATCCTTACATAGTCTCCAACCTTCGCATTAGGTTTGTGCAGGTCCAATTACATCTCATTTTTTATAAACAGTATGCAGTAAAGAGTTGTCCTTGACGTCTGCAGGCCTCATGTTCGCAGTTCAATTACGTTATGATTATATTTTGACACAAGCTTGGGTCCATCCACTTGTAGCTTCCTTGTGCTGAACATTTTTTCCACATTTCATTCTTCAATGTACTAGCCTTAAGATTACTGTGGGGGCAGAGTAATGGTTTATTTTATGTTTCGACATCAGTGCTCGAAATGATGAGATGTAGAGTACTTTGCAGATATCAGTATGTGGATTCTTGCTCGGACCTTTATCTTGCAAAACAATGTTCATCGCATTTGTTATATCCCCACCATCCTTAATTTTTATGGTCACTGCCCACGAATATTTGCAGTAGCAGTAAATAACAGCCAGAATGTACTCGTAAACTTTATACTTGCAAGCATAAGAAATCATTTCAAACAAGTCTGCTTAATACAAGTCAATCAAAGCAAACACCCACACTATATTTCGAGGCCAGTTTCACCTTGCAGACTTGTGAAGCTCGCCAGCAGTCTTTTGGTGTCTCATTCTGTGGAACCATCTATGCACAATTCTTCGATGGTGCTGGATATTTCACTTTCGTGATAATTATTTCCAGTCTGCTGAGAGCAACTAGTATACATCTGTCTACAATTTTGTTATCATCCCAGTAAACATATTCCCGCGGTGGCGTGATCTAAGATGGCGGACGCGGCACCTCGGCACCGCAGCCTCCAGCCTCTTGCCTCCGGAGTCCCATAATCATACTAATCATACTACGTGTGTGTGTGTGTGTATATATATATATATATATATATATATATATATATATATATATATATATCGGGCTGACTGTGTAGCTGTCAAGATAGGTAATAATTGGCAATTTAGAAATAGTTAGTTTCAATTTCACGTGTTTCAGTTGGACTTCTAAGCATTTTGGAAGGTTTGTTGAAGACTAAAACCTAAATACTAAACTTCCAAATTTGTCATATTTTTAGTACATTATGTCGGGCCTTAAATATCCAGCTAACTGTGACTACCATCAGGGAAAGGAACACGACCTCGGCTGACGGAGACTTGATCAGGTTGTGGAGGTGTTGAAGGAGTATATTGTAGGTGATCAAGGGAGGGCGTGTTGTCGGCGTACGTAAGAAAGACGAGGAAGGGAAGGGTAGCGACGTCGCCAGGGGAGGGGGGGCGCCTCCTTGCGGCTTCGACAAACAAAGGCACTGCTCTCGCCCGGGGCTACCCGGGGTAGTAGTACAGGGGTGAGACTCGTCAGACGTCTACTGGCCGTCGTTCAACAACCACGTAACTACAACCACACCTCACACTTCCCTTCCTGCTTGTCTTACAATGTAGTTGCGTCAGGGTAAACTGAAAACTTTTCAAGACCTAGTTTTTTTCTCTTCAGCTAATTCATATTTTCCTGTCCCCCTTTCTTTACATGGACAAAGCATCCTAAGTATTAATCCGAGTAGGCTATATAGATTGTACTGTACTGAAAAGTTAAAGTCACATTAAATAATATCTTCAAATGAATGAAATATATCTTTAAATTATTATTCGCGACACAACGGTCTTCAAAAGTGTTCCTTTATAGTGAACCACCTGTATCTCTGTGTATGTATGCAAGCATGTATACACGTATATGTGTTTGTGTGTATGTATATATACACAGGGTATCGATGGCATAGTACAAAAGAGAAACAACTTAAAAAAAAATTGCGTTGTAGAGTTTGGCTTACCAACACGTATGCAGAAGAAAAACAACACGAAAATTCCCTTGCTTTAATAACGTGGCACTTTATTCTGAATTTCAGTAAAGTTCTAGAAATTGTATTTATTTTAATTTTAAGTTGATAATTTCAGCAAAGTCATGTTATACATATTTTAAACACTTTAAACAATTGCCTCTTCACTTTCGACTGCATGTTTTCATATACACTCTGAAAACTATCAGGTGTATGCTGAACAATTTCTACGGCGCGGTGGCCAGATCAATGGCCAGACAAGGCGGGAGTGTCCGCGTTCAAAAACCCCCCTTCCCTTCCCGAAATATGGTGGACAAAAAAATTAAACTATGAAATTTTGAATTTGTCTATAAATTTCGTACGTATGTATCACATTTTATCTATATTAATACTAGTAAATTAGTAAACATGTTAGGGAGTGTTCAGAGCAACCATTAGTAATATTCTTCACTCAAACATTTTTCGTCTTAAAAAATCTTAATATTACTGCCACTGGTATATACAATTTTTCGATGCTAAAAGTGCTTAAATAGCACCATTTTGCACCTTGAAATCCAAATTTTACCTGGGGAGAACATCCGGACCCCCGCTTTGATTGTGGGGATCGGTGTTCCTCTTTAAATTTCCCATTTAAGACACCCCCCCCCCTCCCCAAACACAAATCCTGGCTACGCCAGTGGGCCAGATAATAGCTCTTCCTCCTAATTCACAGCAGTCTTAAAGACGAAACATTTCCGGCCAGGAGTTAACATCTACTACAGTACATAATCATGTGAAATAGTCGCCCAATTTTCGGGTTTCTTTGCACCGCATATTTTTGTAGTAAGTAAAGGTTTACAGAATCTCAAATTATTTAAGACTTCACCACTCGCAGTTTTAATTATAAACAGTAATTTACAGTGACGAGTACTCTATAATTGTTACATGTAATGAAGTTAATCCGCTGGTGCAAAGTTACCCATGCGGGGGTGCACAGTAACATTTATATAAGGGTGTTCCGCTGTTCGACAGACATAATTAGGGAGCGTGTTCCTCAGAACATTGGAAAAAAAAAAAAGTCTCAGATATAAATTGGGCTACGCAGCTGCTGAGATTTTTAATTAATTGAAGAGGCCATTACGTATTATTTTCCAGATTCCTCTTGCCCTCTCCGAGCCGATGGCCCCACCTTTAATGGCCTCTCTCTCAACGAGTCATTAAACCCTACTTATTTGTTTTACACGTTTTACATTACTTTAAGGGGTCGCTTGACGTAATTTTTTTATTGCTTTAAACAATTATACAATTTGTTTGTTTTGTAAACCTACATATTGGCTTTTTTTTTGTAGCGAAATTTTTTTTAGATTTCGTAGTTTTGTTATAATAGAACTTCAAAGTCCAAATTTGCATAAAACGGTTTTATGATTCAAATGATAACCTACTGACTTACCGAACTGAAAACATTCACACTGAATAACGATGTTGCAGGCTACACGGTCTTATATATAACAACATAAATAATTAACAACTCTTACATTCAAAAAATTTAGAAAATTGAAATTAAAACCTTCAAAATTCAATAACTTTTTTAAAGTACAAATTATTTTATTTTCTGCTTTTATTTCGGAGGCCTTGTATCCTACATCTTAATTATTCAGTGTGAAATTTTCCAGTTCGGGAAGTCAGTTGGTTTTATTTTAAAGCAAAAAAAAAAAAAACCCTTTTATGTAAATTTCGACTTTGACATGCCATTATAAAATAACTATGAAAGCCAAAAATGTTTCATTACAGTAGGCTATAATATGGTCACAATGTATGTCTACCAAATAAACCATACTTCGTACAAATATAAAAATTTTGAAACAATACAAAGTTTCTGCCAAGCGCCCTTAAGGCTGTCTTGGGCGTGCGGAAGGGATAAGGACGACACAGCAAGCGTATGACACCTTCAGGCGCTAGTTACTGAACTGACGATGCATTATTCTCTCGCTGAAAACTCGCCTCTATGAGACATGCATTGATGACACTATCTTTTTATGACGTGACATTACAATTAAAGGAATTCCTTCCCTTGTAAAATATACTTTGCCAAAATTTTCAGATACGTAGAAAGGACCGCAAACTCGCCCATTTTCGCCAGCTAGAAAATTTGCTTTAATGAGTAGTGGTGAATTTTAAATCGGTAAACACACTTGTAACGTACTTCGAGTGCTATTTATAAGCATATATCACTCATGTACGTTAAGTTGTTTGCGAATAATCTAGTAACGGCCGAAGCTCTGCACGTCGTTTGCCGGTCCGGGCAGGCGTCCACCTTAAGTGACTGACAAATTACGTATGGACAGCCTGAGTAATTTATTTTAACATACGCAACTGCAAGAAAATGTTGCTGAGTTGCTGAAAACCAACAATAAAACTAAAAAAACGCAAGGCGGAGAGCTAGTATGGCCTTTTGCCAACAAGCATGCAACAGACGTACAATTCCGGAGAGGGTTATTGTTATATTCAGAAATACGACACGAAAACAGAAAGTAGAACAAAACGACAAAACAAATTCCGAAAAGGTATATAGTCGTTGTAACCAGAGCGACAACTCCAACGCAGCGGAGAACAATAAAAACAACAAAATCATGCGTTTGAACAACTGCCACGAAAGTAGACGAGAACAACACAAATGAACAAACCCTCGAAGACCGGTAAATACAGAAGACACAACGGATAAAAAAACAGACGAATGTAGCATATTTCCTTCGGCGACAATAGATGCAACGTTTCAGGGACTGAGATATTTAAAGTTCTTCAGACACGCATGTACAGACTAAGGAACTCCAGCAGGCTATGACTGCGACAACAGTTAATACAACGGGCTAATTCTGTTTGTCTATTTTAACCCCCCCCCCCTGACGCTAAAATATGGGTGTTATAAGTTTAACGTGAGTATCTGTGTGAATGTATGTGGCACCGTAGCTCCTAAACGGGTGAACAGATTTTTATTTAGTTTTTGATCGAAAGTGTTCTTAGCTATGATTCAAGTAAATCTGTTCAGCCTTTTAAAGATCATCAGCTCTTTTCTCGTTGTTGACGGGATGTGAGGAACTTCTATTGGTACAATCTATTCAAAAGTTAATATGCTGTGAGTATTGTTATTTTTAACTTAGTATATCTTGTCTATTGCATATTTATTTATTTTATTGTGTGTTTTCAGCGAATCCTTAACATTCGCTGGCAATGTCGTATGTTAAAGAACGTATTCCAGGTTGTGACATGCACACATTGCTAACACCGTTCAAAGATCATACTTTACGAAGTACACGCACATCTACATGTCCGCGAGTTCGGAGCACTACCACTCGAACCCTAGATGACATCGGGCAGAGCCGTTTTATGAAACTGTCATAACATAAATCTGTACTCCACTAACCGTTTTTAGATGCAGTGATAATGTGCGCTTATAGACCCTCATACTTTCCTGACATGTTGACTGCATTGTCATAGCACTGACCTCAGCAATCCTGAATATCAATGACGTTGTCTACGTACTGGTTACAACTTTACTTAAATTTCTTTCCGTGCGGTTGTAAATTGGAATGAAACGCAAAATATCTTCCAATATATTGCCATGAACGCAATATATCAATACAAAAATAATTTATCTGTTACAAAAGTAAATGAAAAAATTAATATGTAAGCAAATTGCTGTTGCTTTACACTTAAAAATATGAATCACAGCTACCATCACGGTTTAATAGAATTTTAGGAACAGCCAACTCATTTTAAATTATAAATAATATATGTTTTAGTTAAAAAATTGAGGCACTCTATATTGTGACCCCCAGGGCAAATGCTCCTTCTACCCTTTCTCGACACGGCCCTGTTTAGTGGTATGTCGCTGTATTCGAGCTGCAACTTCATTCGGTTATGACTGGATGGTATCTGACAAGCACTATTTTATCTCGATACAGTGTTTATTTGTACGTTTGAAAGCAGTGACTTTTTTTTTTATTAAAAATGGAATATATATATACATATATATAATTCAATAGTATGGGAAAATCTCCGAATTTTGCCGTATTTTCTCACATTTTACCAATTCACAAATTTATCACCAAATCTACAATTAATCAATAAATTTATCAATATTTTTCCACTAATTCACAACAAATTCGTCATACTGACAAAAACCTATTTTATTTACTAATTTGTTACTAAATCAACTAAAAAACCAACCAATTAGTAACAAATTCATCAATATTTCCCCACTAACTCACTATAATAATAAAATTTATATTATATATATGTACGTTCAAGCGAAGTGACTTTTTCTTAATCCAAAATATAAAACAAATTATCATCCAAAAAGTATGAGAAAATCACGCAATTTTTACATAATTTCATATTCAACTACTGCCGATTAATTCGCAAAAATTAAAATATATGTATATTGACGAAATACAAAATAGATGAAAGAAATAGAAAAAAAATGAGATATAAATAATTTATTATTCAAAACGGAATAAAAAATTATCATCCAAAAAGAATTGGAAAATCATTTAATTTTACATAATTCCGCATTCAACTACTGCCAATTAATTTACAAATAAAATGACATGAAAATTTGATAAAATTCAAAATCAGTTATAGAACAAATGAGACATACATTATTTTTGTTTCAAAATGGAAAAAAAAATCACCCTTCAAGTAGAATTCATAAAGGACTTCCACCATTATAAAAAAAAATAATTCATTAAATAAACTAAAAAGTTGTTTAAAAATAAACGTGAAAAAGTTATGGTAAAATGTGAAACTTGTGGAATAGAATATAATCAACTATACAAAAAAATCATGAAAGAAGTAAATAATATACACGAACAGCAATTAAAATATACAAAATTGAAGATGAATATGATGATTATGAAATATATGAAAAAGAAATATCATTTAAAAGTAGATTGAAAACTTTATAGTATTATTCCTATACATAATGTAATTGATACAACAACATTTCTGAACGATATAAAACAAATTGTAATAAATAAAGTAAAATAACAACTAGAGCAAATTTATTTAGAAGTAATTTTAGAATTTTCCGCTCAGTATAAAAGAGGACCAAATAATGAAGAAAAATATCAAAATAAAACATTTAAAACTGAAAATGAAATTATTTAAAATATAACTGATTTTGTTGAATATTATGAACGAAGTTTTTAAAAAAGTGTTAGCTGAATTGCAAGAATTTGAAGCAAAAGGATCAAATTGGATATTAAACGAACTACTTGAACTAGAATTAAGAATAAATAAATATAATCCACTAAACGGATCTTCTTATGTTGGTCATCCACAAAAAAATTAAGATAAACAAGCAGTTATAAATGTTAAAATAAAATCAAAAATCCTTCTCATGGTTAAATTTATCCGCAAATTCATCCTACTAAACAAGATCCACAAAGAGTAACAAATATAAACAATATGAACATGAATTTAATAATGTACATAGTGATTTAGAATATTCCATGCAGTTATATAAAATTCAACTATTTGAAAAAATAACTAACATATCAATTAATGTATATGCGGATGAAGAAAATGGAGAAGAGGAAGAAAAGAAATATATATTTTATCCATTAACTATTACAAAAAATAAAACTGACAAACATATTAACATATTATAATGATCATTATTGTTGGATAAAAATCTTTCTCTTGTGATCAAAATCCAAGATTTACTAACAAATATGAATTGATGAAAAAATATGGAACGCTAACAGAAGAAGATATTGATTCTGGTTTATATAAAGAAATACTGCGAGAAAGATACAATTTAACTGATCAACAAATCAATAATACTGAACTAAAATTTAAATGTATGCCTTATACAAAAAAAACTATCAAAACATGAAACAATTAGCTTTTATTATTATATAAAATACGAAAATGATGATTATTACAAACATACAGTATAGTAGGCCCCCAATCAAGAAAAAAAATGCCCCTAGCGCTATCGTGAAAATGTTTATTGAAGAATCAAAAATATTTTTAAAATACATGAATATGTAATACCAATGATTCCACTAATGGAGAACGAAATTAATATTTATCACCAACGCATTGTCATATTTAGCAAGAATTATTAAATACGACTAAAAAAGGTGAAAAAGTAAAATAGTCAGTAGTGGATCACGACCATTTAACTGGGAAATATCGTAGAACAGCACGTAAAAATTGTAATTTAAATTATTAAAATTCAAATTTTGTTCCAGTATGTATACATAATTTATCTGGATATGATACACATTTATTTATGAAAGATTTTGGAAAATGTGAAAATGAAAATAGAATTGATTTAATGCCAGTTAATGAAGAAAAATGTATTTCATTCACTAAACATGTAACTAATGGTGTAAATTTAAGAATGACCTTTAGTTTGGCTAAACTTTCTAAAAACTTAATTAAATATATTTTCTGTAAAAAAATTAAACTCGGAAAAAGAATTTAAAAAGCATAAGGATAATTGTAAATGAGAATTTTTAATTAATGATTTTTCAGAAATGAAAAAAGTTAACAAATATTTTTCAGAGGATGAAATTTATTTTGTTGTAAAAAAAAGTGTATATCCATACGATTATGTGGATTCTGTAGAAAAATTTATAATGAAACAGAATTACCATTCAAAGAAAATTTTTACAATAATTTAAATAAAACTAATATTTCCGATAACGATTATGAATTTGCACAAAAAGCTTGGAATACATTTAATACTAAAAGTCAAGGCGAATATACGGAACTATACAACAAAGTTGATGTTCTATTGTTAGCTAATATATTTGAAAATTTTAGAGACGTACGTATTAAAAAATACATAATTTTGATCATGCTGGGTATTCCATCGCGCCAGGATTAGCGTGGGACGCGATGTTTATATATGAAAAAATTAAAACAAAAAATATTAACAGTATATCACAAAATATTAATAATTGAGAAAGGCATTAGAGAAGGAATATCCCAATGTTGTAAACGTTATGCAAAAGCAAATAATAAATATGCGAAAACTACTATCCTAAAATTGAAAATTCATATTTAGAATATTTAGACGCGAATAATTTACACTGTAGGCCAGTGAGTCAGTATTTGCCATATGGTGACTTGAGATGGGTGAATTGTAAACTTAGTGATATATATTATTGGAATAAATATGTATCAAATGAGAAGAGCGATTCAAATTATGGATATAAGTAGATAGATTTAGGGGCTACTGGGGCAGCGGCTGGCGGCTGAGGATTTGAGGATTCGTGCCGCCATCTTGTTTCCGGCGGCCATCTTGTTTCCGGCGGCCATCTTGTTTCCGGCCGCCATCTTGGATTACGTCACTTTCAAAATTTTCCAAAATTTCCCAAAATTTAAAAAATTTCCAAAAATTAAAAAAATTCTAAAAAATAATTTTACATCCATCCACCATCTTG